>JAOSBM010000006.1:22392032-22405763 GCA_027568955.1 Erythroxylum tenue
ACTCCGACTCGTATTTATAGCCTTCGTCTTCAACCGCTTCTTGATAACTGCTTCTTTCTTCTTGTTTCTTGATCTTTAAAGAAACAGTTATCCAGTTGAGTTTTGTAACTAACTCAAACTGATTAATCATCCAATGTGGTATCGGGTCTTTGTCTTAGTTTCTTTTGTCTCATTTCTGCTTTCTGCTTCTGTCCCATTTTTCTATTGTCTCATTTCGTCCGTCTCATTTTCTTCCGTCTCATTTCTTCCATCTCATTTTCTTCCGCCTCATTTTTCTATCGTCTCATTTTTTCCGTCTCATTTTCTTCCGTCTCATTTTTCTATCGTCTCATTTCTTCCGTCTCATTTTCTTACGTCTCATTTCCGCTTTCAGTTTCCGTCTCATTTTTGCTTTCTACTTCCGTCTCATTTCTCTATCTTCTCATTTCTTCTGTCTCATTTTCAGCTTCGCTTTGTCTTAGTTTCTCCGCGCTTCGTCTTACTTTCTTCTTTTATTATTATTTGGTCTTCATCAAAATTATTAATCGTAAAGTTATTTTGACTTAACAATTCCAACATTACATAATCACACATTATCAAAACTCTCATTTCTTCTTATAAATTCTCCAAAATTCTAGACCACCGGGTCTACTGTTCACATTCAATTAGAAGGTGAAAATGATGTAATTTGGTGTTACTCTCTTCTAGGAAACTGTTCCTCAATGTATTATTTTTCTATTGACACCAAAATCACTCAATTTGGCTCAGTAATTTGGAAGATATGCCTCAAATATTTTCAGGTTGTTCATATTCAAAAATAATGTGCTATACACAACTTCCATTCAGAATTTTAACATCTTAGAGGATGAATCACAATTCGAATTTTTCATATGGTTTGTAGCCCTATTTCTCTAGTTTACGCCAAATTAAAAATCATCTTATTTAGAATCCTATAGATCTAGATACAATCAAAACACTGAAGTACGTTCAGTAAAACAACACCAGTTCATACCATTCCAACATATTCTCTTACTTTCATTCAATCAATCTTTTTCAAATAAAATCAGAATGCTACCAATTTTTGTTAAGAGGTAGAAAAATGTCTTATTAATCCAATGGTTCAAGATTCAAGTCATTTGGACGTCTAGAGAAGAAGTTATGGTCAAAAGAAGTAAGATTGTTCAGAAAAGGTAAAACCTCAAATGCACGATCATGCTTATGCACGACGGTGCATTTTCCCATTTATCACCAAAGCACGACGGTGCATTTTCACTATGCTCAAAAGTCACCGTCGTGCTTATTCATTTTGAACCCCAAAAGTCTACTTCTTCTTCTTCACCGATATCTCAACTTCAAACCTTCATAACTTTTGATCCAGAACTCCATATTTTACAAAATTTATATCAATGGAAAGATAAAAAGAAAGATCTACAACTTTCATGAAGACCATTTTGTCAAAATCGTCTTAGATAAGTACAGTAAATTCACCAAAGTTAAGATCGAAAAATCAACTCTCACTGTTCATTCCCAGAATTTTCAAACAACTTCCACTTTTTAAAAACCAACACTTCATTTTCTAATCTACTCCACTTCACTAAACTCGTACACCACAATCCACACTACCTCTAAAAAGCAAAATTAACCAAGTTCTATCAAGTTCATCAAAAAGTCAGATATCCATTTTCTCACTTTTCATGTTCTGCAAATTTCAACTTTTTATCACATTCACTATTTTCTTCTCAAACTTCTTTTATACACTCATTCCCATCTCAGACCATCATTTTTCAACTACTCTTCAACTCAAAAACTATTTTCTTGATCATCTCTAAAGCTTTCATCAACTCACGTATGCACATATATATAAACATACATGCATAATGAAGAAACAGAGCATATCACCTTTTTATACTTTCATTTCTTACACTCATCTTATACACCATTTTATTGCTATTTTGAACTCCAAAACTCATTTCTACAACATCTGATCACTAATAATCATCAAAACTAAAATAATACTATATCCATATTTTCATCCCATTAACCCCGTGTTCATGAATATAAACTCGTAAACCTCATGTTCATGCAAATGACAGTGAATTCATCAAATTCATTTCATAATCCACAACTCTAAAGGATTTATTCACTACTTACTTGTTGAAAACTCCAAAATCTTCAAGTCCTAAACTCCAAGCAAAATCAGGTATTCCACTGTGAAAACTGACTAGCTTTGGTTCTTTCTTAAGCAGAACAGACAAATAGGAAGGTGGGATTTGTTTAGGAAAAGGAAAAGCAAAGAAATCCCTCAGAAGGATTTTGATGAAAAACTTTGTGTGTTGAACAACTTTGTTTAGGAAAAGAAATCTTTTATATTATGTTTTGTATCATGACCTTCATTAATTCGATTTAAGATCAACATTAATTCATAAATAAACGAACATCAAATTAATGAAAAATTGTCTTTCACTTTATCAATCAAAATAAAGTTTATACAAAAGTATTAAAAGTGATTGCCTTTAGAGCACTACTTTAATAGGCCCAAGACAATGTTCCAATCTACCCAAATTTTCTCTAATGGCTTCCAGATTTTGATTTGCCACCATTGCCACCAATACTGTCTGCCAAGTGAGGACAATATCCCAGATATCTCCAAACGTAGGCTCTAATACCAAGTTGTTAAAGAGTTGATTTTGAGGTTAGCAAACTCTTATGTAAAGATCCTGTAATGCGACCAATTCTACACAATTGATCCAGCTAAAAACACTCCTTTAAGAAGTAAGAAAAGTAACATTTATTATGGGCTATCTGGAAGAACAGATTAATTCCCACTATAAAGAAACGAAGAACAACGCCTGGGAGGTTGTTTTTGTGGGCAACGTTATATGAAACACCAAAAGGGAGAACAACTAACGTTAATGGATAAACCAATAGGATATTGCAGAATATTTGAGGTGAGAATACGTAACATACATCACCATGGTTTGGAGGGATTACACATATATATAGATTTCCCACCAGACAATAACGTTAAAATGATAAGGTCCCTAATAATTGGGACAGTTTGAACAGTTACAACCAATTAGACAATTTATATATTAACCGCCTAAGTAATAAAACGACACACATATTATATTCGGTCACACCATTCAAGACACAAAGGCCGGATGTCCTTGACGTCATGCCTAGCTTCATGCAATCACCCATATCATGTCACATCACTAAGGTAAGGAGCTATATAACCAAGGTCCATGCAAACGTACAAGGGATGTTCATCAATAGTAATAACATCTTCTTTTTTGGAATTTAACAGTAATAACATCTTGTATTAATTGTTTCCAACAGTAATAACATATGGGTTGATGATTGTTTAGCACAAAGGGACGAATGGACCTTAAAGGAAGAGTTTAGATTCTCTGTCCAGTTTTATGGTGTCTTATCGTGTCCAGTGAATCTCAGCCATTCATTTATGCGGATCCCACGTTAATTTATGTGAAAATTATACGGGACCCGCATAAATTAATGGCTGAGATTCACTGGACACAATAAGACACCATAAAACTGGACAGAAGATCTTGTTCCTTACAGGAGGAGCATGGACACGGAATATTATGGTCATGACGAGCTTGTGATAAAGAAAAAAGAGGAAATGAGAAGAGGTGAGATGAGCAAGAAGTACGGGTATGTGCACCGTCAGATTGTTTGTTTGGTGGGTTGGAGAAGCTAAAAACGAAGAAAAGAGAGAGTTGTGCGAGATTAAGAGTGCCTCTTCCTCTTCATCGGTTTAGAAATGGTGGGAAAGGATATATATGTTTTAGGAGATAACATCAGCTTACATTTGAGGTCTAAGTTCAACAACTGATTTGGTGCCAACTGTATACTATAATTGAAATTAATTCAATTAAATTTTAGCAGTAGATTTAAACATTGAGTTTTATAGTCAACTCCAACACTCAAGTTTGACCATGTACTTCTAGTAGTATTAAAATTACCCAGTATTAAATAATTCGCTTATACAAAATATAAAAAATAAAAATTAAGGGCATGGAAGTGAAGAAGAGTAAACAGAAGAATTTTTATGCTCTTCTAACTTTTGAACATGTATGGAGATTAAACAAGATAAAGAGTAGAACTTATTTCATCACATTTTGATCTATTGTAGACAAAGTTAATAGTTACATTTTTTGTCATCATATTTAATCTATTTTAAACAAAATTAGTAATTCTATCATAATACTGTTATTTTAACATTGACACAATTCAATTGAATTCTTGGCAAAATAAAATTAGAAATTGAAATAAATGAATTCTTGATAAATTTACAACACATAATATTACTCTTATTTGTGGATGGTGTATATCCTAAACACTGCTACCCACAAACATTACTTTTGAGAGTTGGGAGTTAATTAAATTATAAACACTCCTAAACAACTCCAAAATCACCTCAAACCTAAAAAAGGTCAAAACACTCCCTACCATAGGGCGTTTGTGTCAAAGTTTAAAGGACTCAAGAGTCTTTAATGCCTGATACATCATAGACTTGGTCATCACATTGACCCATAATATTGAAATCAATGGCATTTGGAATTTCCACAAAATACAAATGTAACAAACCAAAACTAACAACCATACAGGGTCTCTCTAAGATCTCATCAGATTTGTGGCATATTTATGTGCTCGACAAGATTTTAGAAATATGGAAGTATATAAACTTGCACAAAACTCCACTACGCAGTCACATGGGCATGTCCTTCCTCGGCAGCTGCTTCGAAGGTTTCCCCAGCCACAAGCTCAGGAACTTCATCATCATCCTCTTGCGCCGTAGTTGCAGTAGCACCACCACCACTAGGGGCTTGCTTCTGGATCTGCTCTGCCAATTTCTTCAAGTTGTCCAAGTTATCTGGCCCTACACAATTAAGAAAAATAAAAAGACAGATATGTCCAAAAATTAGGAATTGGGAAGCATCATAAAGTTAATTCTCAGCTAAAAAGCTCATAAGCCATTTCGAGTGTATCTGAAAATGCATACCCAAATGCCCAAGAACATGAGGAAGAATGTCCTGCAATTCTGTAGAGTACAAACAAAAAAGGAAAGCAGGTCACATTCAGATCTCACCCAGTCTAAACTAAGAAACAAATGATCCATGACACTGGTAAATACCAGTTATACTTAGCCAGTGAATTGATAAATCCCAACAGTCGATGTAATTGCTAGTTAAAGATTATCAGAGAAGTAATAGGGACATACTCTTGGTTTGAGGAGAACCACTAACCACCCATGTATTGGCAGCTATTGATGCTTGAACTGAAACAATAACAAACAGCAACCACTAAATCATTTACAGAAGTGTGGATGGCATCCTAAACTCAAGTTGCTCATCTTTAACTACCAAAAGCTATTGAATGAATTGGGGCTTACCTTTGGGGTTTATAAACTGGATAACAATATCATCCTTGAAAATGTTGACTTCCTCAATAGCTGGTATGGCATTTACACCTATTCTCTTCAGGGTGCTCTGAAGCCTTTTGTCATCTGTAGTTGTAGTCTTATGGACAGCCTTCTTCTTCCTGAAATTTGAGAAAACTTTGAGCTGAACTCTTAATCAAGTAATAACTGAAGTACACTAAATGTAAAACAACAGGATTATCAAGGGCAAACAAAGGGAAAATTATTGAAACAGTTCCCATACAAAGTATAAGAATGTAATATGCACCACCCTCATTAGCGATCAAACATCAAAGTCAGCAATTGGTCAGGATTGATCAGATATAAAGGCTGCATATTGACCGCAAACAAAAAAGTACTTTAAACTAAAAGATTTCCCACCTTCTCACGCTACCCTTGCCACCAGTGCGAACTGCACCAGCCATCTTCATGAGCTTCTCTCTATTCATCTGCATAGAAAATGCTTTCAATGAATCATCATACTACAATTTTCAATGAAAATACTAAGAGACAAGAAAAACATTACGAGGAGATCTTTAAAAACCAACTTTTCCTCATTTGACTTTTATCAAGTAATATTTTTTGAAGCAATGTCAAGAACTGACAATTATCAAACGGTTTTGCACCAATTCTACACTTTAAATGGCAGGGAGAATATTTGTTTAAATTTTCTTTTTAAGAAGGAAGGGGATTAATCCCTCACTTCAAAATCTGCAGGTTGTTAAACCAGATGTACCTGAATACTAGTCTTTAAAATACAGTGGAATTTTGAAAAATTACAAGTTGAAAGTAGTCTCCAGAGAAAAAGAATAAGACAGCCATGTTGAAAAATTAGTAGAGCTCTCACATGTCATAAAACTAAAAATAATGACAACTTATTTTTCAAAAAAATAATAATAATGGCAACTTAGTGGCAACTGGAATTATGAATACAACATCTAAACATTGGAAATGAAAAATAAATTAACCAAACACTGAAGCATTATCTCACAACAATGCCTATAATACACTAAAGTCAACTGCTTTTGTATTAAGAAGCCTAACTAAACAACTAGCCGCTCCGTAATTCCCATTGGGCAAAAACGCAAAAGGGGTTCAGGAGCCATCAAGTTATGCAAGAACCATCATCGTCTACGCGATAAAACATTGAGATAGTTGCTTACTGTTTCTTACGGCAGAAAAATGAGCACATAAGAAGGGCGCAAAGGACAGTGTCAAGACCTATAATTATCCACAACAGCTAAAGTTTATTACTCTACCCATCATATAGGTTATCAAAACATGTCCAAGCAACCAACGATTTAGTTAAAAGCACGAAAAGCGCAGAGAAAAAATAAACAAGAAGGATTCACGCGAAGACAACATGGGCAAAGGTGCATAAATCTCAAGGAGAAAATAGAAAGGATCAATTGGTAACAAGGGAAGGAAATTAGGGGTTTTCGGGATTTTACCTTTGACGTTGGATAGGGTTTTGCGTTGTAATAACGCACCTGTGGACTGGAGAAGAACTCAGCGGCGTTGGATTATGTTAGGCATGTGTTAAAATATATAGTAGGGGTTAGGTTGTGGACTAAACCTGGGCTTATCCCAGTTTTTGGGCAGTCCATTACGTTTTATCCAGCCCATAAAATGTATACATTTTTCCAATTTCATACTTATCTATCAAATTTACAACTTCGCAGTCCTTTTAGTTTCTTTTAATTTTATATTTCAAAATTTTTTATTTAGATGTATTATAAAATTTTGTTATCGTTATCATACTAATAAAATTAAGATTTTATAGTATTAAATATAAATTTAGTTAAATATCTACATAAATTGTTATATATCTTAAAAGTAGTTATAATTTTACATAACAATTTCACTCCAAACGATATTCATATGATGTAAATTCTTTATAATACATATATTAACTAATTGAAAAGTTATAGTATATAAGAAGATTATAACATAAAATAAATTATGAAGATTTAAAAAATATGTTATTAGTGTTTAAGGTATAGTTTGTTTTTTCACGTAATCATTAACTTACTATTCCTTTTCATCAGTGACGGAGTCAGAAATTTAATATAGGAGGATCTGAATATTAATTTTTTTAAATTTTGGGGGGCCCAGTGCACCAATGACCCTTAAATAACTCCGTTCTTATATATATATATATTAAAAATATTTTTTAAAAAAAGCTTGGGGGCCCAATGCCCCATTGGGTCCCAATGTAGCTCCGTGAGTGCTTTTCATATCCATTAAGTGAATTCTATAATATTTTTTAAACAAAAATAAATTGACGAAAATTTGTTAAATTTGTGCTAAATTTGGAGTTGATTCAGTTTTGAACAAAATCTTGATTAGACTTGCAATATTTTGTCATTAATTGTTTATTGTGTTTGGTGCTATATTTAATACATATATCACTTGGAATTGAATAGGTACTAGATTTGAACTCAATCCAAAATAATTGGTTATGTGAAAAAATATATATACGATAACTAATAAAAGGTTAATTACTAAAAAATATCAAATTTTATTAAATTTTGCAATTATAATCTAAAATTTAAAAATGCAAATAAAATGTTCGAATATTAAAATTTTCACAAAAATAGTTTGTTGTTAGACTCTCCGTTAATGGAGCTAACTTAGCTTGTCAATTATAATTTTCATATGGATGCCTAATGGAATAAATTTTCTATGTTAGATGTCAATTTAACTAATATTAAATAATTTAGCTAAAATTGATTAAGTTAAAATGATTCGCCCGTTTATTTCCCTCTTTGCACCAAACTCTTTCACATTTTCACTACTACACTCGTCAGAACGAGCCTCTTAAATTAGCCACCATAAGAACCACCGTGAAGGTATGCTGCATCTGGTTGTTCTCGAACTTCTTGTATGTTAAAGTGCTTAAGAAAATGAGTGACTTGTGTGGAAAAATCGATACGAAGAAGCTAATGTCATATAACATTGGTTTGGTCCTCGTTTTAAAGGACAAGAAGGACATTAACAACTTTTTTTTTTTTGGCATAGGAGATAAGAAGCAGAATAAATAAACTAACGCCTTAAGAAAGCAATGGACCTCTCATCATTCTGAAGCAACGATCGCAATCCTGGAAACAGATTGGGCCATAAGACTAAACTCTGACTACTCGACGATCCTATCTTAGTTAGGAAATCTGCACATTGATTACCGAGAACAAGACCAATCACGAGCAAGCAAGCTACGAATGTTGGCGACAAGACTAAAATAAGGATGAGTAAGCGAGCAAGAGTTATTTATAAAATGTCATGCGAATCAGATTCCATGAGCACTTTGCGGTGACCATGATCCCAAGCCAAATGTAGCCTATGTCGGATAGCTTGCAACTCAACATTGAGATTGGTGGAGTGGCCAATAAACCCCGTAAACCCCAGGATCCAATGAGCACGATTATCACACATAAGACCTCCAAAACTAGCATCACCAGGATTACCACGGAAGCTGCCATCCACATTGATCTTCACGAACTCAGGCGGAGGGGCACACCAAGAAATCCATTTATCCTCCCTTTGGCTTAACTCATTGTTTGGAGCACTCTAAAATCCTCAACTCTTTTCTATAGTTCCCATACTTATCCAATAATTTGTGCAATCAACATATGATGAGAGTGCATTCCCATACATCTGTTAGGAATATATGACATCTTGACTAATAAACTGATCTTTAAGAGGATTTAGTATGCTATACTCTTGATTATTTATTGCATCATTCATCATCTCAATCTCATTTTATAAATGTTTCATATTCATGCTTCCTTTTACATAAAAGATGGCCCTTTTGAATACATCTTAATGCAAAATTGAATTTATAATGATCTTCCTCATTTCTTAATCAAATTAACTAACTTTTCTTAAACTCCCATTATATCGAATCACTAGAACTTGAGCAAAAATGGTACTTTAATTTAGCTTCATATTACCTCAAAGGATTGTCACATAATATAAATTAAGAATATAACTTATATTATCCTTATTAATCGGTAATGCACACATGGTATGATTTATATGTTATAGTATTGAGTCTGCTCTATAAGAGTGTATGTCTTTCCTCAAATATTATATAGATGATAGTTCATACATACCTTACACTTAACTCAAGTTCACTCATTTGTTCATTTTGTCGACCTTTTAAAACTTACATTTGGCATGCTAAGATAGATTAGGTAAAAATATCATTTCTTTAGGGTATATCATTACTAATAACCTTTTATATCCTTTTATATACTTCAAAAATAGTCTCTTCAAAAGTTAGGGTAAGATTATGTACTTCTATATCTCTCCAGATCCTGCATTCAGTGGGATTTTTACTGGGATGTTATTGTTGTTGTTATTGTTATCATTTAATATACTTTACATTGATATTAGTGTTTTAAATATTGAGCTCTTGTTTATTACCTTGATAAACTACTTAAAACTTGTCTTATATTCATTTATATAATATAATGGAGGTGATAACCTGTGTGGGAACATATCTCATATCTGTCTGACTACTTATATCTATAATTGAATGTTTAACACTTATTCCAACATTCATTTTAGAGCTGAAAACTCAATTCAAAATCAAGCATTCTTATACTTTCATAATTAAATTATCATGTAAGATTCATTATAGAGAGATGACATCTAATACTCAATTAAGTATATATGTTGCATCAACTACTTAATGATAAACAAACCATCATTATTCATTTCTCTTTATACTACTATGTCCTTGACATAGTTATACTTGATATCTATGTATTTGGTTTAATATTGATACTTTAGGTCCTCGATATTGCCTTTCAATACAATTATTTATACACAATATTGTGTATATGAGACAACTCATGACAACAGAATAAAAAGCCTTTTTCTTTATGTCTTCCTTTTCTTGTGGCAATAAGAATAGTACAAATTGCTCATACACTAAAATTTTGCAATAAGTATAATGAAATGGTTTACAATCCTACATAAAATATCATTTAAGTATTTGCTTTATATATATGTAGCTTGTAAAAGTGACAATGACCTTTTTGAACAATACTTGACAATCTTAACCCCAAGATGTATGTAACCTTATCCACTTTTTATTTTTTTAATTTAAACATGGTTGATAGCTAATTTATTTATATGATTGGCAAACTAATTATTGTCATTACCTGTCAAAATATCATCCACATATAAAGATAAAATTACAAATTTATCAGTAGATATTTTAACATATACTTAGTGGTCTTTGACAATTATACTAAAAATCATATGACATTATTATATTATTAAAAAACTTAATATGATATTGAATTTAAGACTACTTTAGATTATATATTGAATTTAACAATCAAAACATGTATTGCTCCTAGTCCTTCTAAACAAAACTTAATGGCTGTTCCATTTAGATTTGTTCATCTACTTCTTCATTTAAGAATTCAGTATTTAAATCCATTTGATGTAGATCAAGATCCATTCTAACTCCCAAAGCTAGAATTAGTCAATCTAATGTTAACCTCACAACAGGTGAGCAAGTCATTTCATATTTAATCTCTTTCATTGTTTGTATTCTTTTATCGCTACATGTACTTTATATCTTTCAAAGTGGCCATTAGTCTTTCGCTTAACATTTGAAAACTTATTTGTTCTTAATGGTTTTATGTTCTTTAAGAAGATTAGACAATCCTCATACTTAGACTGAGCTTGTTAATTCTTATTCTATTACTATAGCTTATCCATTCTTAACAATAGTGGATATAACCTTTTTCACTTTTTTTCCATATAATTTACTTGTGGAACTAAAAGCTTCCCTTTAGCATCAAAATGTTATAAAGGAATTAATCCATACATTTTGTGGATATAATTGAAAGTTTTGAGGAACATATCTCTTAATTTTCATATTAGTCACACTCAAATTAGATAATGGTAGGAAACTCCAACTAGGATGTAACTATTATTAATCACAAACTAATTCTTTGTCTCCTAGATTGCTTCCACTTGGATAAATTCCATTAAATTGATCCCGTCTTGCTAGGCCATTCTAATTTAGTATCTCATATGGAGATAGGCTTTTTAATTGAAAATTCAATCTCTATGAATGTAATATCCTATTATGCAAATTCAGTTACTCATATACTACCCAATTCACTTTTAAACATATCCTTCAGAATGTTCATAATATTTTTAAAGACACTCTTCTTCCTTTTAAGACCTAGTTTTCAATATTTATATGAGGGACCATGAATTTCGGTTACACATTCTCAATAATTCAAATATTATAAACCAGGTCTCTTACTTATCCATATCTTATATAATGTTTTAATAACTAATTTAATAGGCACCGGTCAAGTACATATTTTGTTTTCAATAACACATCATTCAATAGGTGACGGAAAAAAAAATTGTATGTGCCATTATAGACTTAACCATTTCAAGAAGATTTCTACTTCTCCTCTCTATCCCACCATTTTGTTGATGGGCTAACAAGA
The DNA here is from genome assembly GCA_027568955.1 of Erythroxylum tenue. Taxonomy (NCBI): domain Eukaryota; kingdom Viridiplantae; phylum Streptophyta; class Magnoliopsida; order Malpighiales; family Erythroxylaceae; genus Erythroxylum; species Erythroxylum tenue. Next base: position 22,403,940 of record JAOSBM010000006.1, read on the forward strand.
TAATCAATTTCTTATCCATTGAATTTTCATTATGCTACTTTTTGAATTGAACAGATAAGTACTATAATCCTTAATTAGTTCTTAAAGTCATTATCTTCTTTATCTAATTGATTTTCAAGTAAATTCATATGCTTTTGGTATCAATATAATGCTTCAATTATTGAGAAATCAAATAATATAATTATATCAAGTGTAGTCACTGATAAAGGTAATGAAATAAGTATCTTTATGCCTTACTCACATCCATTTGACTACATATATATTAATGAATTCGTTGCAATAAATTATTTACTCTTTATCCTATACTAAATGATTTTCATGTCATTTGATCAATTAGACAATGTTTACAAATATGCAATTCCACTTTATATAGGTCTTATAAAAGATCATGTTTGACCTATCGATTTATTCGATCTTACCCAATACCTAACATGCCATAATTATCACAAATATTAAAAGAATGAGATGATTTTATTAAATAAAAACTAATTTTGTTAGGTCCCGTTTTCGGAATCCAACTCTTAACAAATACCATCATACTTGAGCGTGGTTCCTTATAATCTCTTCTTGCTCCGTTACCAAACATGTTGGGCCCCGTTTCTGGAGTTCAACCCTTGAACCATGAAACGTATGCGTACTATTGCTCGTCATACAAACGTGAGCGTAATCCAAAAAAATCATGAAGCTTAAAGTCTCATACCATTTCCATATTCCTTTTCCATAACACATACTATATATATAAAAAATAACAATAATTCGTATTCAAGATTTATCATCTCAAATTGATAACTTCATCAAGTATACCTTAGTTTCAATTCAACCTTATCCATATGCAAATCTATATTTCCACTCGACATCATCCATACATAATTCATTAACATCAAAAGAATCGAATTTTACAAGCTCTAATGGCATTCCAAGCCACAATACAACAATAATCCAAAATCTCAAAGACAAAAGTTGCAAGAACTACAAAATAGCAAAAGAAACCATTCCCTTAAGCTCTTGGACACTTAATCTTCTAGCTATAACCTGAGGATGGGACAGGGAGGGGGTGAGCTTGAAAGCTCGTGGGTAACAAGTTTATAACAAAGAATAAGCAAAATCGTTGAAATGTTCATTTGTCATATAAATATCATAATGATTTCATAAAATGCTTCGTTCTCAAATTCTCAGTCAAATTCGCAATTTCAAACTCAAAACTCATAGTAAAAAATATCATCATATCAACACAGCATGTCCATTTAACCATCAATACAAAACATTCAATTTATGCAACATACTTGACAAATTCAAAGATGCAATGCACACACAGATGGCTCGAGAGTTTCGTAGAACAAAACGGATAAACCGAAGTTTATATCGTGAACAACACGAGTCTGATTTCTCAGGATCTCGTGGCCTCAAGCGGGCAGCCCGGAGAAGGCTATATGTTGACGTGCACGTGACTAACGAAACGTCATTCTCTTGCCCAAACAAAGCACATATTCATTTCATGCTCAAATCATTTTATCAAATGTTTTCATACTTTTCATGCTCTTTCCTTCTTTTCCGAATATACAAAATGCCATGAATTTTCCAAGGCATAATATAAAGTTTTCAATGCATTTCCATCTCTATGAAATTCATCAACAAAATTCACATACCGAAACATGTAGTAATTTTTTCAATCATTCAAAAGAAACAAAAGCAACATTTATGAAGTAATTGAAATCATTCTTGATTTGGAAGAAAAAGTTAATGGCTAATTACTAAATTATAAACATGAAACCCACCTTAAGAATCCTTGCTTAGATACATGCTTAAAAGATGCCTTTCCTCTTG
>JAOSBM010000006.1:22414402-22431488 GCA_027568955.1 Erythroxylum tenue
GCATGATTTTCTTCACTTGACACCTAAAACACCTTAAATGATAAAATCAATGTAAGCCTCGTGATTTAGACATCAAATGAGATTAAAAACTAAGTGTAAAAGTATAAAAAGATAAGAATATATGAGTGCATCATTGTATTTGTATTGTGTTATTTTTTTCATTAGGTTAGCATTGTATAAATATTTTGTGCATAATATGTGCATTTTGTGAATGTGCCGATGGTTGAAATTGGATAGTATTGGATTATTTTGAACATGGTCATTTAAATTTTAAAGGCATAATAACTTGTGAATTTTGTGTTTTAAGTGTCTTTAGGATGAATATATATATGTAAATTAGGATATGAAACCTATTCATTCACTTTATGACTTTTGTTCGTATACATTTATAATTATAGCCAATTAAAATGGTTAACATTATTAGTACTCTTTCATGAGAATGATTGACTAAGAAGAAATTAAGTAGGCTACAAAATTAAAAAATAATAAATAAATAATTCATAAGTATTGGGTTGCCTCCCAAGTAGTGCTTAGTTAACATCATTAGCTTGATGTGCTCTTCTTGTTTATGCTCAGCATGGGTAGATTATGAGTGACTTGCGTCCACCTTTATAGCCCAATTTTAATTCTATAGCCTGTAAATAAACTACATGTTGCAATATAATAACAAGGACAAATTTGATAAAATTAAGAAAACCAATTAAGTTTAATATTGTCCTTTTAAATAACAACTGTCAATAAAATAGGAAATTACGAAACTCCCTGAATTGTTTATTGAATCCAACAGTTTTTCTTGTAAGAAGTTGAATGGCTCTTTGTCTTCCGTAATCACCTTGTTCCCTCTTCTTCATCTGTTTTTGGAACAAAAACTTCCTTATCTTCTTTAAGCTCTATATCCAATATCATATCTTCCTCTTCCTCTTATTCATCCTTTAAAGATTCAACTACATAAATTCTCGTGAAGGAGGTGTCCTCCTTCGAATTCTTTAATACCTTATTCATATTGAATTCTACTTGTTCATCACCATTTCGAAGGACAAGGTTGCCTTCATGGACATCTACCAAAGCTCTTCCAATGCTGAAAAAGAGTCTACCAAGAATTAATGGACAAGTTCAATCCTTTTCAAAGTCTAGCACAAAAAAATCCACAAAAATTATAAAATTTTCCACTTTTTCATGCACATCCTCCACTACGCTAAATGGTTTCTTTATCAATTGATCTGCTAACTAAATAAGCATAGAAGTTGGCTTCACATCTCCTAGCTCCAATTTTTTGAAAATCGAAAAAGACATAAGATTAATGCTCACACCTAAGCCACATAAACATTTAGAAAAATCTAAATTACCATTTACACAGGGTATAGAAAAAATCCCTGGATTTGTCAACTATGAGGCTATGTGGTTAGTAATTATGGAGCTGCAGCTTTCCGTCATGAAGACCGTTTGATTGTCATCAGAATTCTGCTTACTTGATAATATGGATTTGGGAAACTTTGCATACTGATGTATGCTCTCCAAAGCTTCCGCAAAAGGCAAAGTAATTTGCAATTTCTTCAGCTTTTTATGAACTTTGCAAATATCCAATCTGTTCTTCTGAAGTCTTTATAGGAATGGTATTTTTGGTGGATATGGAGGAGGAGGAATGTAGGGAGGGCCCTTATTCTTTTCTTCATCTTTCTTTTGTTTCTCTTGGTTTTCTACAAGATGGGGCTCAGCTTGCTTTTCTGTTAGTTTTACTAGATCTTTCTCACTCCTAAGTGTGATAGCCTTAAATTTCTCTCTTGGATTTACTTCCATATTGCTTAGGAAGCTTCCCACACTTCTTGAAGAGAATGTATTAGCTAACTGACCCACTTAAACCTCCAAATTTTGAATAGAAGAGATAAGAGTTTTCGCCACTTGCTCAAAATTTTCTTCCATACTCGTGAGCTTGGAATTCAGTGTGTCCATTAACTCGTCCATCTTTGATTCCCATGAGCTGGACTCATCTTACTGAAATCTTGGTGGACTTTGATTTCTCAGTTGAGTTTTTGAAGTGTTAAACTAAAAGAAATTTAGGTGGTTTTGCCACTCAGTATTATATGAGTTTGAATAAGGATTGTTACCTCTCTGACCATATTATGCCCCCTGAAGTTGGATTGTTGCACGTTGTTGTTTTCCACTAGGTGGCAATTAGTTATGATATGGCTCTCTTGTCCTCATAGCTCACATCCATGCTTAATTTCTTTGAGTGGAGAGAAACAGGTGACTTTCAAGCTGTTCAGTTGCTTGGTTAGCTTGGTAATCTCAACATACAATATTGTCACTGAATCTACAACAATCATTCCTTTTGGATTCAAGACAATTGACTACTGTCTACTTTGTTCTGATGTCCAAAGATAACTATTGTTTGCCATCTCTTCTAATAAGTTGTATGCTGCATGCATCGGTGGTCGTATAATTCCTTAATAATTGACATTGGACCCTATCCTTACGAAGTCTATAAGGGTCCTTTGCCGCTCTCTATGATTTAATTCATTTGCCATCTTTCTTCTATCACTTCTTGGCGTTTAGCTCTTCAGATTTCTCATTCTTAATGTCTAGAGTTGTTATATCTTTAACTTCCTTTACAAACTCTTTTTTATATTTTTATATTTTTTGTTCAGGCACCTGTACTCACATAAGAAAATTATTAAATCCTTAAATCAAAGGAATTCAAATCATCCTAATGATAAAAATCCTCAACAACAATGCCAAAAACTTGTTGAGCAAGTTTTATAATATAAAACTCTCAATTCCTGCAAGTATACGAATCGTATTCTTTAGTATAAGAGGTTATTGTTCCCATGAGGATTATGCAATAGCTAAAAATTTGAACCTAAACTTGTCTAAGGTAACACAAAATTGATTTGAGTAAAATTAAATAATATAATTTAAAAATAATAATAAAATGAAACAATTAACAAGTGAGCTACCAATAAAAATTGAGATTGATAAAGATTGAATATTTAGGAACTATTCTTTCTCTATTTCATTCCCATAGTCGTGTTGAATCAATTTATGTGTTTGATCTTATATTTCCTAAGGTATTGATTACTCTCTCTCAAGATCTAATCAATTAGCCCTAATTGAATTTGAAATTTCCAAATTTGCAATCTCTTGATTCACAAAACTATTCGTAACGTCTCCAATTAAATTTGAAGCAATCTATTAGATAATTAATTTCACAACCAATATCTGTTTTAGATTGATGATTAATTTGATAATTGTGGGTTTATTAAATTGCCAACTCTCATTGTACAACCTAACACTAATTACTTTTGACTTACTCTCTAGTTTCGTTGTCAAGTTTAAGTATGAACAATAGTCACAAACATCCAGAAATATATTGAATTTAACAATAAATAAGGTCACTAAATAAATCCAGAATAATTCCTTATTTGGTTTTAGAACTCCATAGATATGATAAAGATCTTAGAAATCCAATTACACATTTAGGATAATGAAAGAAATTAAAAGGAAAAGAGGAAAAAAATTGTTTAATGCTTGATCTGGAATGCTAAAATTTTCAGATGCTTTCTTGATCTCTCCACTTTTGATCCTAACATCTGAAAATGTATTACGTTCGGCCGATTCCAACTGTAGTGACCCTTCTCTAAAATGAATGTGGATCACACCTTGAGTGTAAGTATCTAATATATGGGCCCTACGATCTCAAAGAATCAAGACTACGCTCCAACACTAAAGAAGTCTTGAACTTGATACGCCAAGCTAACTCGCTCCAGCGCCTCCCAATCTACACATCAACCAGTCCCAAACTTCTTGTTTGTCTCTAAAATTGCTCTTTGTGGGCCCTAACATTAAATTGTAGCATAACATTAAATTGTAGCATCTCATGTCATGCCAGTGGATGTGCGACGGTCTCTTATGTTGATGGTCAGCGAGCTACATTGGGCTCTTTAGAAGATCCTTCACATCTTGGGCTTTTTCTTAGGTTTTCCTTTTTGTTCCATTATTTCACTGTTTTCATTCCTCTCGTCATTGTACATACAATGAAATAAAATGTGAGAAAACAATGAATATAAAAATATTAAATAACAATTTTCCCCACATTTAATTCGTACAGTCACTATGTTATGCAATTGCGAAAATGCACACAATTAAAACTCAAATTAGACTAAAAATAATAAAATTAACAAAACAATGGCAAATTTAAAAGCATAATTAAAAATGAAAGTAACAAACAAAATTAAATTAATTAAACAACAACAATACCCAGTATGAATCCCACTGATACGCGGGTCTAGGGAGGTCTAATAGTATGCAGTTTTACTCCTAATTAGTAGAGAAGCTACTTCCAAATGATCCACATGAAAAGAAAGAAAGTGAGAGAGAGAAGAGAAAGAGAGAAAGAGAGAGGGAGAGATAGAACTAGAGAGAGAGAGAAAATAAATAATAATAATAAGAAAAAGATGAAGATGAAGAAGGAGAAAGTTAATAATAATATTATTAATAATGTGAATATTAGTAATAGTAGTAATAATAATAAGAATAATAAATAAATAAATAATAGTAATAGTAGTAATAGTATTTGTGGTGGCGGTGGTGGAGGTGGTGATGGTGATAGTTGTAGTAGTAATAATACTAATAATATTAAGAAGAAGAAAAAAAATACTAATACTAATAATGATAATAACAATAATAATAATAAGAACTACTAAATCTAGCTAAACCCCTAAGAGGTAATTACTACCTATTTACAAGTTTAGGCTAACTACAAGAAGAATTATAAGAATCTCTTTACGAGGGATCCTTTATCTGAATCCTAGTACGTCAAAGTTTTATTGTGGGTCATATTCTTGGTAAGTTCCAACATTGCCATATCATTCTTAATCATCTCCCTCTAATTCTTCTTAGGCCTCTCTTATTTTCTCTTATAGTCTTTGAGTACGATCTTCTCACAGTTTCTCACTAGAACATCTAAGTGTTTCCTCTTAACATATCCAAACCACCTAAGTCTTATCTCTCTTAATTTGTCAAGAATATTAGCTACCTTTAATCTGTCCCTTATCATTACATTCCTAACCTTATCTCTTTTAGTGAGGTTGCACATCCATCGAAGCATCCTCATCTCCGTCACCATTAGCTTATGATTATGAACTTGTTGATGGGCCAACATTATGCTCCATAAAGTGTGGCTGGCTAAACGATAGAATTTACCTTTAACCTTAAGTGGTATCTTCTTGACACATAGAACTCCTGATGCACTTCTCCATTTAAACCACCCATATCTGATCCGGTGAACTATGTCTTTATCAATCTCCCCGTTAATATGGATGATAGAGCCCAGATATTTAAAACACTCATTTTGTGGTATAGCATCTGAACCAATCTTTACCTCCTCATCAGTAACCACTCTAAGTCTCGAAAAGTTACACTCCATATACTCAATTTAGTCCTACTAAATCTAAAGCCCTTCAACTCTAACGTATCCCTCCAAAGTTCAAGCTTGGCATTGACCCCCTTTTTTATGTCAGTCACTAAAACAACGTTGTCAACAAATAACATACACCAAGGCACATCCCTTTGGATATTCTTAGTGAGCTCATCAATCACTACTATAAACAGAAAGGGGCTCAAAGAGGTGCCTTAGTGTAGCCTAATATCTATAGAAAAATGCTTTGTAGGGCCTTTTATCGTCCTTACTATAGTTTTTACACATTCATACATATCTCTAATAATATGTATATAAATCATATGAACCCCTTTGACTTCTAAACTCTTCCGCATAATTTCCCTTGGTACCCTATCATATGCCTTCTCTAAGTCAATAAAAATCGTGTTTAAATTAATTAAACAATTAATAAATGCAATTCCTAAAATTTAGAATGAAATTGAACAATTGAAAAATGAAACATATACTATTTGAATAATTTAACCTTAAATCATGCAAAATATGAAATGAGTATAAAATTAAACTATCACAAATTAACTAATTGATAGAAAAACACAAATTTATGCCTAATCTAAAGATACCCATCATAATTTCATAATATATTGAGTAAAATTAACAATCCTAAATTCAAATTTCATCCAATCCACAACGCAATTTTTCAATTAAATCAAATAATTCATAGGAAAAGGAACGAAATTTAAATTATAATTTCAAAACAAGAATAAAATTAAGGAAATATACTTTAAATTGAAGACAATGCAAAACTTAGCAAATTAGAGGAAGAACAAACCCTAAAATTGGTGAAAGCATTTAAAAATCTACGTGAAATTGATGTAAAATGTAAGAAGATCTAATTTGGTTTGACAAATAGCTTGACAATGGTTGGACTAGGTTGTAGGATGGGGGGCCATACTAGAGAAGAAGATAGTAGGAGAGGAAAAAATGATAAAATGAAGAAGGGTGATGGTTTTAAAAAGGGTTTGCAGACTTACACTGTAAAGCTGGACTCTCTGAGCTATTTTGTATTAGTCTATACTTAGAGATACTACTGTATATTGATATATACATGGTTGTATGAGTTCAAAAATGTATTTGAATCCTTTCGGTATATATTCTAGTAATATATAATGTTATATGCTCTTACATGAACTTAAAGTTCATCGGTATATGAAATCTTGGACATTTCTAACATATAAGCTTCTGAGTGTGTAAAACTGAGTTCAATGGATGGATATGGACATGATGGCTGAGTTCAATGTGTTCTAATGCCTTAGAGGTGACATGATTTAAAGACTTATTGAACACTTAGAAAGCTTAATTGGAAAAGTTGATGTACATAAGGGCTTATTTGCAAATTGTTACAAGTTAAGGGACTTAAATGTAATTTTTCAATTCTTGGAGGACCAATATATAATTTTATAAAGTTAAGGGGCTTAATAATAATTTTCAAAAGTTCAGGGACCAAAATGAAAATAAAATTTTTGGTCATTATCAAATTTTGGGCTTAATTGCAAATTTAGGAAAAATTTGGAGGGTATAATGGTAATTTCACATAAGCTAAGGGCAAAAGGATAATTTCAACATGTTTGGTCAATGAAGAGTCAAGAACTTTCTTCCTTGTGTGGAAGTGCACCCCACCATTACATATTAAAAACACTTTGTTTTAATTGAAAGAAAGGAGAAGAGAGGAGGAGAAGAACACCATTCAACCATCACCAAATTTCCACCATTTTTTTTAATTCTCTAACCCAAACCAAGGTGTTATAAGTTAATTTGGGATCAAGGAACTCAAATCTATCATTATATTTGAGAAATTCTCAAAGGATTTTAAGATATCACCAAAGGAAAGTTTAGGTTAATTTTGTCTCATCTCTCTCTACATTATGATTTTGAGTTTGGTGTTAAGATATGTTGTTCTCCATGCTTGAATATGCATGAAACATGGTTTAGATGAATTAAATGACTCATGGAGAAGTCTTATTAAGCCAAAACTGAGATGCCCTCTCTTTGGTGAAAGTTTTTGAATTTTTGAATATCTTTTAAGATTGATGGTTTAAATGAATTCTATGGTGTTAATTGTGTATGTATAATGTGAATTGATGATGAAAAATGAAGAAGATGTATATTGGATAAGGCTTGGCCAAAATGATTAGGGAAGAAATGGGCTAATGTAATGAGTTGTATACTTATGATGGATATGGCTTAAATGAAGGGAATTGGATTACATGGAGTGGGAAAATGTGTTGTTGCTGGAAGTGCTTGTTATATAACAAGATAGGAGCATGAATTACTGTAATAAAGTCTTGAAAATATGACTTGAAAATCATGCACATTAGGTGTTTGATAAAATGCCTAAATGAACTTGGCTTAGGATTCAAGGATTGTAATGGTGTGCATTAGAAAGAGGCTTTCATGTTTACTTAGAGTAAACTTAAATTTTTTCTTAGATTGATGAGTAGTGGCCTAATGTGCTTGGATAAAAATGTGCTTAATTATGATTTGAAATGTGTAAGTATTGGATTAAAGGCATTAAATGCCTTGGAAAATGCAAAAGAAAAATTATGTGAATAATAAGGGAAGTAACCATGTGAGAAGCTTAATGGTCGAATCTTATAGCTTAAAGATAGTGATATTGTGTTTTATACACTTATGTGGTGGTGTATAAATATGAGATACATGTTTGAGTAGTAAATATATTGCATATTTGTATGTATAAAGGCTCGGGATGCTGGATCCCGTTTTCGTAACCCAACTCTCTCTCTGATACCACAACTGTTGGATCCCGTTTCTGGAACCCAACTCTTGCGAAATCATGATACTTGAGTGTATTATCCTATAGGGTTATTTCCATGAACCCTTATTAGGCATTATCCCACAAGGTGGCGTGCCCACAACAGTCAAACATCAAAACAAACTTATTCCTCCAATTTAACCCTTTTAACAAGGAAGTCAATATGAACATACACAATCGAAACTACTTCAATCTACCATTTCATTAATAAAGCAACAGAGTTTGAAAAACTTTATTTACATATCAAAAGCCATAACATTGGCTTATTACAAAAATACAAAATAGCAAATTTAAGCAATTCCCTTAGGCTCTTGATCATTGATCTCTTAGTTATCACCTAAAGATGGGACAGAAAGGGGGTGAGCTTGAAAGCTCGCGGGTGACAAGTTTATAACCGATAACAAGTAAAACAACTGAAATTATTCATTTGTCATAGAAAATTCTTATTGAATTCAAGAAAAGCATAGTTCTCAACCAAATCACAATAATAAAAATCATGTATGCATCAACTTGAAACTTTACAGATGCAATGCACAACAAATGGCTCGATGGTCCCATGGAAACAAAATGGAGAAACTGAAGTTTACCCTATGAACAGAATGAGTCCATTTTTTGGAGCTCATATGCCACAAGCGGGCAGCCGGGAGAAGGCTCTTGTCGACATGCACGTGACGAACATAATGGTTTCACTCTTGCCCAAATAGAAGCACATAATCATGCTAAAAAATCATTTCCATACATTTTCGTATTCTCATGCTTTTTCCTCTTTTTTTTTAATACAAAATGCCATGACACATTTCAATGGCATAATATGATCATGCATCACAATATTTTTTTTTCCACATTCACAGCAATTCAAATCCAATCAATTAAACATATACACACATATAAGCAAATTCTTTAAATCATTTAAAAGCAATATATGCATATTTATGAAGTAATTGAAACCATTTTATTCTCTTGATTTGTAAAAACATTAATGGCTTATTTCTCAATTATAAATATGTAACCCACCTTGATTTTCTTGCTTATAGACTTGCTCAAAATGTCTCTTCTCTTGTTACTCTTGCCTCTTTTGATCCCTTTATACAATAACAAAATCCACTCAATATAGTTTTCAATCAAAAGTCCCACAAAGCACAATCACTAAAATTAGTTCTAGCATACTTAAACCCATGCATTTTCTAAACTCTATGAACTAAAATCCTTCCAAAAATCCAAAGGATTCAAAATGATCTTACCTTCATTCTTCACCAAATGAAAGGGATCTTTGGCTCAAAGGGAAACTCTTTTCTTCCTCTACGTTTTTCCTTTCTTGAACAACTCCAAAATTTCTTTTGAAGACTAAGAAAAGTTAAACCCTAGCTCAACTCTCTTCTTTTCTCTCAAACTACCAAACTCTCTTTCTCTTTCTTTCTCATTTTTGTTATCCTCTCCTTCTCTCCCTCAATTCACGTTTTTCTTCTTCATTTAAAAGCAAGACAACACTTCTTCTTCCAATTATGCCCTTAATGATTGAGAAATGTCCAATTTGCCCTTCCATTTATGCCTTATATCTTTTATGCTTAAGTGTCTCGCCAACCATACCCTTGAACATTCTGACATAACACTTTCTTCTAGAAAAATGTTCCTCATTGTCTTAAGTTTCTAATGACACCCAAAATCATTCAATTTGATTCAGAAATCTGAAAGTTGTATCCCAAACATTTTCGGACTGTTCTTATTCTAAAATAGTATACTATGCACAAATTCCATCCAAAAATTGAGAGTCTCAGAGATTGAATTAGATTTCGATTTCTTTATACCATTTGTAGCTCCATGTCTATAGTTTATTTTCAAACAAGAATAATCTCATTCGGAGCTCTATCGGTCCAGAAATCATCAAAATACCAAGTATGTTCAGTACAACATCCAATTCATACTCTTCCAATCAATACCCTTACTTTGATTCACTAAATCCTTTTTAAATCAATATAAAAATCCATAACTTTCATGGATAGGTAGAAAGAATTGTGTTAGAAATCCATTAGTCCAAGAATCACTTCATTTGGAGGTCAAATAACAAAGTTATGGCCGAAAGAAACAAACAAGGTTTTGTCCTCAATCATATTAAACCTATCTGGGGACAATTAGTATAACTTTCTCTATAGATATCGGATTAAGGTTTTCTTTGGATGGTTCGAAAGATAAATTCAATATCTACAACTTTTATGAAGTCTCAAAGACAAATTCGATCATGTACAGGGTCAAAAATAAGAACAGACGATATGACGTCACTTATAGACGATGTGACATCATCAGACGATACAGAATTGGGCAAATTGTCATAACTTTCCCTATAGATATCGGATTAAAGTGTTCATTGGGTATTTAGAAAGAGGACTTCAAGATCTATAACTTTTGTGAAGACTCTGAGGCAAATTCTATCATTTGGAGGGTCAAAAATAGACCAGATGATAGTGCACAGAAGGTCAAACAAAGAAGAAGCATAAGTCAAACATAGAAGAAGCAGATGGTCAAACATAGAAGAAGCAGAAGTTAAACATAGAAGAAGGAGATGGTCAAACACAGAAGAAGCAGAAGTCAAACATAGAAGAAGCAGAAAGTCAAACATAGAAGAAACAGAAGTCAAACATATAAGAATCAGAAGGTCAAACATAGAAGAAGCAGAAGTCAAACATAGAAGAAGCAGAAGGTCAAACACAGAAGAAGCAGAAATCAAACATAGAAGAAGCAGAAGGTCAAACACAGAAGAAGCAGAAGTCAAACATAGAAGAAGCAGATGGTCAAACATAGAAGAAGCAAAAGTCAAACGTAGAAGAAGCAGATGGTCAAACACAGAAGAAGCAGAAGGTCAAACACAGAAGAAGCAGAAATCAAACATAGAAGAAGCAGAAGGTCAAACACAGAAGAAGCAGAAGTCAAACATAGAAGAAGCAGATGGTCAAACACAGAAGAAGCAAAAGTCAAACATAGAAGCAGATGGTCAAACACAAAAGAAGCAGAAGTCAGACATAGAAGAAGCAGAAGGTCAAACATAGAAGAAGCAGAAGTCAAACATAGAAGAAGCAGAAGGTCAAACATAGAAGAAGTAGAAGTCAAAAATAGAAGAAGCAAAAAGTCAGAAGATAATAAAAAGCAGAAGAAGTGAAAAAGCAGAAGATACATCTTCACAGACGATAGAACTTTACTCTTGAACATCTTTCCTTATAAGGACCATAACTTTTAACTCAGATGTCCAAAAATTTCATACTATATACCGTTGGAAAGATAAAAGAAAACCCTACAATTATTTAGAAGACAACTTTTCCTAATTATATCTACACCAGTCTAGAATTTCCCTTGACGTTAGAACTTGAACTTTACATTCCTCCACCAATATACTGCACCCAATTCTCAAATTGATGACAAATTTTGAGATTCTTAAAGACTAAATTTAAATTCTATGTCTTCATAAGAAATGTAGCCATATGTTTCTAGTTTAATCCAAATCAAGAATCATCTCATTCGGATAACTAAAGAAAAAATTGTGGCTAAAAGACTGAAGCATACTCAGTGAACATTTTCCAGATCAACTACCCAATTTGCTTCAAAAATATTTCCTTAACACAACTCATACCAAGGTCACCTTTTCTACTTCATTTACTCCTCATTCTCAACTCCATTTCAAATCAGTATCATCCATCCATAAAGAAATTATAGTCCATGATTAATTATGAACACCAATAACAGAACATACACATATATACATATCTTTCATCAACTTACTACACAAATTCAACTTCATTTTTGCTTTCATTTTACTTCTAACTTTCACCTTAAGTCTTCCCATTTCAAAATCTCTTATCCACCAAAAACACCAAAGCAAAATATGGATCTATCCACATTACTCATTCACTATTTTACTCTTGTCTATCATTTCTTGGTTTAAGAATTTTCATTCATTTGTTCTTTACTCATGACCAATCACCAAAAGCTCTCATTTAATAGTTCTAATCTTCTAAGAAAAATTCAGGGTTCAACACGGGAGCTGTGGATTAAGGAGCTCGTACCAAGGATTGTTGAAGTCGAAAGAGTGTACACCTTCTTTTAAGGTGAGTTTAGGAAACCATATCTCTCAATTGCGACTAGGACATCACAAGACATGCATGATGACTTGTATACATCTCAAGACATGCATAATCGAGTCATGTATGCTGCGTGTATGTGTTCTTTTTTGGCTTTGAGTCATGGCAAGGTTCTATTTTATCAGTTTGACCGATAAATAAAGGCATGGTGCCTTACTTGATTTTAGTACTTAATATTTGTATATGATTATTGTGATTGATGAGGTAAGGATTGGCCATTCGTGTGCTAGGCACAACAGATTAAGTGACCCCTGTACCCTTAATGCTGGTACATAAATATCGAGTCCTCGTATCAACACCTTTCTATGGGACTTGTAGGTGACTGCACACCTAGGGGTCTGGTCACCGACGAGGTTATCACCTAGGGTCATAACGCTCATGTTGACCGTAGTCCAGACTCACCACAGATGAAAGTCGAGCCAACACCGGGAATCGGTAGGTATGCACACTAGTTTGGCCAACTAGTAGTGATACACATGATTGTTTTAGCCTATTTTGAGAGTTGGCTTCCCGAAGAGATCTGATTTATACATGTGATGCTTTTATGCTCTTGTGTACTGGAACTAGAACCTATGTTCATTGGATAAGTGATTAATAGGCTAGACCTATGTGGTTCCTAACTAGTATATGTTGAGACATAAGCTAGGCCTATGTGTTTCTATGTCATGTTTGTTCACTTCATAGGTGGTTATGTGTATGCTAGATGCGTGAAAAACCCGTCCTTAGGTTATCTAAACCGTCTTGGTGTGTACCGGGTTTTGTTTGCGATATATATTTTTCCTACTCATTGAGCACATAGTGTACTCACCCCCTCCTCTTTCCAACCATGCATGTTAATTTGGTGAACTTGAAGCTCTGAGTGGATCATGTTGTCTTTTGACATTTTCGGGGCATTACCACACGTGGCTTATCTCTGTTTTGTACTTTTATTCTATAGTGGCTCATGATTATGTAGATATGCTTTATGATTTTGTAAATTAACTCTTGACTGTCTTGTGGTTTGTAAATGACCTTATGTATGAACCTTTTGTACTGTAGTTGAGATTGCTCTTAAGTGGACTTAAAAGTCTAGAAGTTGCGGTAGAGTTTTAATGTAAAGATTTACAGGTGTTTTAATTGAGCTTTGGGATTTTCAAAATACAACCGTTGTGCTGTCTAAATGTTTTTAAAAGGATATTCAGTTAGCCTTGCCTAGTCGGGTTAAGGGAACCGTAAGTATCCTTAGCTCGGGTATGCAGCAGTTGTCATATGCCCGATGTGGTTCCGGGTCATGACTTACACGATTAGATACACATGTATGTGTATCTAAGTGTATCTAATCGTGTAAGTCATTATAAACATATCAAAATGTTATGTGGGCATGTACTCTGATTCATTCCAAAAAATTAAGGGAAACAAGCATGCACCATGCTCATATAACTCTCTATGATCGTATATGAAAATTTTTAAAAATTATCAAGATGGATACGATTGTGTGCAATAATTGTATATGTAACTGGAATCATATCGAACATAAAGAACTTCAATTTTGGTGTACATGGGCATGTCCATAACCATGTACACTTAGAAATTCCTAAAAACTTTTAAAAAATTCATGCAACCTTTGGAAAATTAAATAACACAGATCAAAAGCACTAAAAATAGGTAAAATAAAATAAGGATGCTCAATAACCTAACATAAAATAAATTGAAAATTAATGAAATCATAAAACTAAACTATAAAGAAATCAAAATGAAAGAATTAAATTAATAAAAACTATACTGATTCTTGGGATCTCTCCCAAGTAGTACTTGTTTAAAGTCTTTAGCTAAATTTACTCATCAAATCCTTTGTGAACTTGGATCTATAATTAGTGGCTTGCTCCAACCCTTTTTCTCATATAAGGGTTTGATACCTACAAATAAGTCACATACTGCATGATAAAAAGGCCATAAAGTATTAAATTAATACAACCAAATAAATCCATTAATGTCCTTTTTAGCAACAAATTATTAATAAAACAAGGAGTAATAAAACTTCATGAATCTCAAATTAACTATGACAATTTTTCTATAAGAAGTAGGAGCATTATATACTTAAGACGGCTATAGATAATTCCTCAATAGCCTTCTTATTTGACTCCTCCTTTTCATTTTCCTTTATATTGTCTTCCTTTTCTTTTTGAACAACAATTCCCTCCATATCTTTAACCTCTAACTCCTCTTCATTCCATAATGTTATTGCATTCACATGTTCTACCAAATTTGGCTCGGTGTATCTAGATTAAATTTCTAGCTATTTAGTTTTACAAAGGGAAGCCTCAATTGATGCAATGAAGTTTATAAAGGCATCTTTAAGACATGGATACTCCTCTAGCTCCTGTTGTTGTAAAAAGTCAGATGAAGCATAATCGTTTCATACACAATCATAAGAATTGCCCCCCTCTGGATTATATGTATTCTCGTTTGGGGTATCTTGAGGCATATTCTCCATGCAATTTAGATACACCCACATATAGTCTAATGGTTGACATTCATGATTGTAGTGGTTATCCCCATAAATGTCACAACACTTTATGGATATTTATTAAGTTTGCGGATACATGTCACCTTAACTCTCGCTCCAAACGTTCAAGCAGGCTTATAGTGATGGTGTACCATAATCCCATGAGACTACTGTTCTCTACATCTTTCCAACATGGTTAGTGGCAATGACAATGAGTCCCAAGTCCTAAAAATAGGCCGCAAACACAAAATCAAGATAGAGCACCTTAAGGATAAATAAATAAAACATAAAATAAAATAAAATATAAAAAATAATGTTTAGATTAATTAAAGTAAAGTTTTCCCAATATTTTATTCCCTGGCAATGGTGTCAAAAACTTAATTTGGGCTGATCTCTACCCTATATATATCTCATAGGTAAGTACACCTACTGAATTATAGTATAATGTCAGTGAATATAGAATGTCATTCCTATAAGGACTACAAGTACTAGTCATATCCTCTTTTTTTATTATCTAACTAATAAATTAAGATGATGATTGAATTACACTAAACTAAGGTTCAATATAAGTAACAAACCATAACATAGATAGCTAAGATTAATCAATATCAAATAACTAGTACCAAGGTAATGAATCCCTATAGGATTTCTCAAGTAATAACCCTTTTATCATGCAATTTAATTATTAATCATTGGATCATGAAAATTCATATCTTATGTTAATATCTTTCTCAAGACTATTAAGAACTAATCCTTGGTTTATTAACTGAAACCTTTTTTCAGTTAAAACCTCCAAGGTTGCGTTACTTGATTCGTAAAGTTCACTATTAAGTTTGACCATAATCTAGGGGATTTATGTTAGCTTCTCTCTAAGTTTGCATATAAATCCTTACAATTATGGATAATCTATACATACAAAAGGATTTATCAATCCCAATTATATCACTGACATATTAATTATAGAATTAAAACAAATAATTGCATCTTAATGAGTCAACAATCAAATTGTACGAGATAAAAGAATCAAATCACCAAGTCCATCCCAACTTAGGGTTCATCCTATTTAGGCACTAAAAAAATTTAATTCATAAACATAGAATACAAAACCAAAGTATAGAAAAAATGAAAAAAGAAGAGAATCCATTATATATCCCCTTTTTCGAATATAATCCCTTTGAAACTTTGATGGCAAGTTGTTCTCTATCAAATCTCTAAAGTAATCTTCATGTTTTTGTCATCCTAGGCTCAGAATTGTGTTGTGAAGTCTCACTCAATTGTTTAACTTCTGTTCTCTTTAATTAGCCTTCATCATTGTCTTTTATAGTGTGAAATTAGGGTTTTTGGAGTGAACAAGGTAGCCACATGGTCATGTGTATAACCATGTCCTTTAAAAACTCTTCAAAATTGCGTGTATATACGTTCTCAAGAGCTTACATGAGTAATGGACACGACCATGTATATGACTTACAAGGGTATCACCACCTTCAAACAGATAAAACTATGTCTTTGAAGTCATACACGCTTGCAAGGACTTGCACAGTCCCTCACGTGATTGTGTATGTGACTTACACAGGCATGTCCTTCATCACATTGGATTGTCCCTTCCCTCTAAAATAGCTTGAATTCTTTTATTTTCTATCCTTATTTCACGCAAACTCCTCTCCTTTTGATTCATAAAGGCAATTAACACCTAATAATACATTAGAAACAAAACAAGTACTAAAAATTACAAAAAATTAAGCAAATGCACTAAACATGGGAATATAAATATAGTCTATTAAAAATTTATCAATCATCTATATAATAATTGATAAAAAAATTAACCATTTAATTTAGACGTATATGTTTACAAATATATTTAGTATTATATATGGAAAATACACATAAAACAACAAATAAATAAAATAACAATGTATTTCACTAAATAAATACTATTCATAAATTAAGAATTATATATACAACAATTAATATTCTTGAATACGACAACATAAATACTATTTATAAATTAAGAATTATACTTAAAATAATTAGTGTTCTTGAATACAACAACAATCACTACAAGGGAGAGGGGGGTATACCGACGGAATATCTCAGACGAAATATATCCGTCTGAGATTACCGACGGTGTAATCGGTAAAATTGGGGTTAGGCACGTCGTTTTGTGCCTAGGGGAACGTTTAAAGTTTGGACAAAACGACGTCGTTTTGTTAAAGGAAAACGACGTCGTTTTTGTTATGTTTTTAAAAGCC
>JAOSBM010000006.1:22476634-22503357 GCA_027568955.1 Erythroxylum tenue
ATACACTTATCGGCACTATTATGCTTGAAACCATTTTTAAGATAATGGAATCAAATTTCTCATGCCATTGCTTGGGTGCTTGTTTTAATCCATACAAAGACCTTATTAACTTACACACTTTGTTTTCATTACTTGGTAGAACAAAACCCTCCGGTTGCTCCATATATACTTCTTCATCCAAGTCACCATTTAAGAATGCAGTTTTAACATCCATTTGATGTACATACAAATTATAAATAGAAGCTAAAGTTAATAGTACCCTTATAGATGTTATCCTTGCAAACGGTGCATAAGTATCAAAGTATTCTATTCCCTCTTTTTGCCTAAAACCTTTGGCACCCAATCTAGCTTTGAATGTTTGTATTGAACCAGCTATATTATATTTCCTTCTAAACACCCACTTACATCCAATAGCCTTTGAACTAGGAGGCAAATGAGTGATGACCCAAGTATTATTTGATAATAAAGAGTCCATTTCATCATTAATTGCTTCCTTCCAAAACGACGCATCTCTCGATTACATTGCTTCCTTATAGGTCTTTGGATCATCCTCAACTTGTAAAACAATTGGTATCTTATTTAGTACCGTTGTCCTATTCCCTTCAACTAAGAAGACAATAGATTGTGAGGATCTAAAATCCGGATGTAAGTTCTTTTCTTTTCTAGCACGTTGACTCCTTCTAACTTTGGTTAAAGGACTTGAATCATGTTCAATGCCAGAACTTGGTTTTAAATGTTTTTTAACTTGTGGTTCAACCAAATGCTCACTAGTGGAGTCTTGATTTGAGCCTGAATTATTATGAAACTTGTTTTCAACAAACTCAACATCCCTTGACTCTACAATTACATTGGATTCTAGGTCCAATATCCTATATGCCTTAGAATTTTATGCATATCCAATAAAGACACCTTTGAGTGCTCTAGGCCCCAATTTAGTCCTTTTTAGATCCGGAACTCTATAGTATGCTAGGCATCCCCAAACTCTAAGATAACTTAGATTTGGCTTTCTTTTCTTCCACACATCATATGGAGAATCTTTAAATTTCTTTGTGGGAATTCTATTATGAATCTGACAAGCTGTTAGCAAGGCTTCTCCCCGCAAATTCGTTGGCAAACCCGAATTTACTAACATTGCATTAAGCATGTCAACCAAAATTCGATTCTTTCTTTCCTCCAAACCATTTTATTGGAGTGTATATGGAGCACTTGTTTGATGTATGATTCCATTTTTCTCACAAAAATTTAAGAACTTGAGGAAAATACTCACCACCTCTATCACTTCTTAAAACTTTTATTTTCATTCCCTTTTTGTTTTCAACTTCCATCTTATAAACTTTAAAAATATGAAATGCTTCATCTTTATGTTTTAACAAATACACACAGGTATATCTAGATGCATCATCAATGAAAGTTATAAAATATCAATTTCCACCTCTTGTTAGCATACCATTTAATTCACAAGTGTCGGAATGAACAAGTTCCAAAATTTCAGATTTTCTTTCAACTTGTGGAAATGGTTTCTTAACCATTTTAGTTTGAATGCAAACTTCACAAGTTTTATCATTATCATGCTTGTAAGATATTAAATCATGTTTGGACATAAATTTAAGTATTGTATTGCTAACATGTGCAAGTCTATCATGCCATAATGATAATGATAAGTCAGCCATATAAACCAATACATTTGTATTATTATTAATACTTAACTTAAACATTCCATCACAAGCATATCCTTTGCCTAAAAACAATCCATTCTTAGACAAAATAACTTTGTCCCCCTCTAACACAGCCTTGAACCACTTTTTACAAACCAAATTGGCCGAAATGAGATTCTTAGTAATCTTGGGTATATGTAAAACATTAATCAATAACAACTTTTTTCCCGAAGTAAAATCCAGTTCGACATAACCCTTTCCCAAGACCTTTGCGGCATTGTTGTTTCCCATAAGAACTTCTTAGCCTTCATCAACATGTTTATAAGTCTTAAATAATTCTTTATTTTTGCAAACATGTATCGTGGCTCCCGAGTCGAACCACCAATCATTAGTAACTTTGTTAGAAGCCATATGAAGTTCAGTGATCATACCAATATGCAAATCCGAAACCATTGCAACCAAGTCATTAATTCCAAGGTCCACCATATTTGCATTATTAGTATTTTGGGCATTACCATCTTGTTTTTGTTTCTTTCGAAACCAACAATCCTTTTTGTAATGTCCCTTCTTGCCACAATTAAAGCATGTCTTTCCTTTCTTGGAATTTTCAGCCTTCAGTTTTGGAGCACCCGCTATATTGGAGTGTTTTCTCTTATTTTCACCACTTTTATTACCTTGCTTCCCTTCAACATAATTCACTTTTGTTGCAACTTCAAAAACATGCCTTTTAACAAGACTTCTCGTCTCTTCTTCTATCTGCAAATGTTTCTGAATTTGCTCAAGAGAGAAGTCCTTGGTGGTATGCAAAAGCTTCTTCCTATAATCATTCCAACTAGGAGGAAGTTTGGAAATTGTTCCTCCTACTTGCAATGACTCAGGAACTTCCACCTTTAAGTCTTTAAGCTTGGAAATAAGAACTTGCAATTCATGTACTTGGTTCATTATAGACACATTATCAACAATATTAAACTCAAAATATTTCATAATCAAAAATTTGTACACACCTTGCTTTTCGATATTGTACTTGAACTCCAAAGCCCTCCATATTTCTTTTGGTGAAGTAATTCATGTGAACAAATCATAAAGTCGATCAGAAAGATTATTGAGAATGTGTCCCCAGCATAGCAACTCATATTCTTCCCTCTTCTTACGTGCAACATTTGTTGCTTCATTATCATCTGGTTGTGGGGTTGGAAGATCTTGCAAATCCAGGTCCAAGCAATATGCAATTTTTAACGCTGTCAAGAGAAACATCATTTTATCCTTCCATCGTATGAAATTCGTTCCATCAAAACAATCCAACTTCAAGTAATCGTAATTCATAATACTCTTTGACTCCATAGCAAATATTTCCTTAAAATTGTTAAAAACCAACAATCAAGTTGGATGGCTTGAGGTGTGGAAAATCATAATCTTTAAGGAAATATTTGCCCCCACTTGTTGCTGCAGGGTTTTGACAAATTTCCTTCTAGGATACAACAAGCCTAATGTTCTCTAAGACAAAAAAATCAATAGAGAACCAAAGATGAACTTTAATTAAGAATGAATATGAGAAAGATGAAGAAGAAAAGATTTGGTTGTGTATTAACCATGAATTGGATGTTAAACCAGCCTTATATAGATTTAAAGGCACCCATTCATAATGCACATGATTGTTCATGACACCTATTCATAATGTACATGATTGTTCATGGCACCTCTTGGGAAAATATATAACCATTCATTTATAATGTACATGATTGTTCATGGCACCTCTTGGGAAACCATGTGACCATTCATAGCATTTGAATTGAAAAGATACGTCTTTTCATTTATACTTCTTCATTCAATTCCTTACATTTCAAACTATTTTTCAACTTGCATTGCAACAGTTTCTTTTAGTACTATTGTTAACGAAATACTAACAAAGCTAAATAAGGAGGCAAAAGGGCTGAGACATGCATGGGGACCTATTATCATTTTATCTATTCACCCTAAGCATGGAAATTTTGACGAGACCTTTGAAGCATGTAATTATCTTAGAAAGAAATTTGAAGTTCTATAACAAAAGTAAGAAACTTGCCATTTATAGCTTGTCTTTCATTGATAATATCCTTTATCTTTCTAGGGCTGACTTAAACTTAATAAGGGATTTAATGAATGCTAGTGAGTCCTTAAAGAGATATCAAGATTGGCTATGAATAAAGACAAAATTCGTGTCTTTGTCTCCTCTATTTTTGCCCACTTATTTAGATGGATCTCCAACCTGACATGCCTTTAAGTTAAACAACTTCCATTTACTTATCTTAGGATACCTATTTCATATAAGAGACCATCTTACATTGAGTTTATGCTTCTCATTGTAAGATTTCAACAGAGAATAGAAAGTTGGTGCAATAAATTTCTTACTTTTGCTAGTAGAGTCTAATTGATTAAGTATACTAGCTACTCGTCAACCTATATTACTTTCCCTACTAGCTTGATTTAATCAATATAAATACTTCTTAGAAGCTTCCTCTGGGCTAGAACTACAAATGGTACTTATGTTGCTAAAGTTTTATGGAAAACATTATGCTCACCTAAAGATGAAGAAGACCTTATAGTGGTTCCCTTGAAGTTGAGTAACAAAATTATGATGATAAAAATAATTTAGAGAATTTTATTTGATTCCTTTAAGTCATGTGGATTCACTCACATTGTCTAAGGTATGGAAACTTTTAGTCTTGCACTTTCAAATATGACTCTTCTTGGACCATGTTACATCTATTCAAGTTGACAATTCAAACTAAATTGATGTTTAAAACAAGCTAGGAGATGGATTTTTCACTATGTTTTGGTCAAATTAACTTTAGTTCATTGGGGCCCCTATGTGAGACTAATTCTTCCTTATAACTTAAGAATCTCATTCCAACTATGGCCACTATAAGAGAAATGCTCATGGATAACAAATTCAACCTTAGTCAGTATACCATAGATGAGTTATTAGCGACTAGTCCCTATTACTCTTATGCTTCCTCTAACAAGGACTCCATCATTTAGATAAATCATCGTTTTGATATTTTTTCGAACTCCTCTTGCAAGGCTGCATTGAGGAGTAGAGCTCATAAAGTGCATTGGCATTGGTTAGTGCGGTATCCGTAAGCTATTCTTAAATTATCATTTATTCTTTAGCTAGCATTCATTTAGATTCGCTCCACATGCAACATAATTCAAAGGAAAAACATCCTTAACTATTGCAACTTGTGTTCCTTAAGCCCTGAATCTATTGATTAGTTATTTTTTCAATGTGACTATACTACCTATATGTTCCTCAGGAGATTCCACATTACATGCTTACATAAAATTTGGTCTGAAATTTTGCTCTGGATCACTCAAAGGAGATGGAACCACTAAAACGAATACACCATCTTTAAACTCTTCTTTGGTAGACTAGTTTATGAGAATTGGAAACAAAGAAATCTTAGGATATTCTAAGGTAAACATATACACAAGCACTAGGTTCTCATAGAATTACTTGCATGGTTGAGAGAATAACTAATGGTATTGAACTTATCGATTATCTTTAGCTGAAATCAGAAGTAGTTTAATAACAAAGTTGCAGGAACAATAGAGGCTGTACTTGGTGAACCTTATAATGGAGGAATAGAAGCTTCAAGTCTTATAAAATCTTTTCTTATCATATTCTAACATGGTATCTCTCTAAAGAACATGATCAAACTTAATATTATGCTAAAAGCTTATTTTAAGCTAAAGGCGGTTTGATGGGACAGAAAAAAAATCGAACTCTGTGGAAAGAAAGTCAGTACCCTTGCTTTCGTAAAGCCTAAAAGTCGAGAAAGAAGGCATTGGATAAGTTCAAACAACAGTCTGTCAAGGTATTTATGACAAAAAATCCCGATAAAATGGAATTGAATTAACTGAATTAATTGAACCCTTAAATGCCCCAGTGTAGAAAAAAGGCATCGATATCTTTCATTGTTTCACGAATTTTACTAAATTTTTATATTTTAAAATCTTGAGAGAAGTTTGTGGGTTTTATGAAAAATTTGAAATAAATCGTTTTTATTCTTTTATTAATTTTCATTCATATGATATTTTTAGGACACACCACATTTTACGTGAATAACTACTTTATAAGTGATAATTAAGATAACAAATTATAGGTGATCATATTTCAGATATATAGATAGATATATTTTATTGATTTATTATATTTATATATCATTACTTATATTTCATATAATAATATTTAATATTAACTAATTTTATAAAAATTAATTGTGTATTAAAATTTAATAATATATCTATAAGTCGAATATAATTTTAAGTCTTTCATTAAAGCTTATTTATTATGAAACAACAGTAATAAATAAAATAACTAATATCCTATTTTATTTATAGTCTATTTTTACAAATAATTACTATTAATCTTAATTAATTTTTAATGATAATAAAATATAAAATATTTTTGTTAAACATATTTATATCTCATTATTTAGGGTTAATTACAAAAAAATCCCAAACTTTGCTCAAATTTTCAATTATAGCCCGAACTTCAAAAAATGACAATAAAATGCTCAAGTTTTCAATTTTTTTAATACTAGCCTGACGTTGAAAACCATAACTATTAATACATGCCTGTCAAAATTAACACAACAAATGAAGATTAATGAAATGACGTCGTTGTTAAGAATAAAATCCCTAAATCAGTTTACACAATCTTAGCCTTCGTTATTTGTTTGTTCTCCCAACGCCTTCAGCTCTTTGTTTTTTGTTTGTTTTTCCGACACTTCAAATTATCCTCGCGTTGCAACGTACTGTATTAACAAGCTCTTCGTTTTCAATTTGCTGCGTAATTTTAAAATAGAAGGATGAGGATATCGAGAGAACAAATTGAAAACGAAGGAAAAATATAAAATCAAAGCGTAAGGCCGCCAAGACTGTGTAATTTGATTTAAGTTAGCAAACTTAACGAAAATCAAGAAGTCAGTTTAAAATAAAATTTTAGTGTAATATGGTAAGTTATGCTACGCAACCGAAAACTTAATAATATACTAATCAGTTTAAAATAAATTTTTAGTGTAATATGGTAAGTTATGCTACGCAACCGAACATCTCAAAATTCAACTTTATTCTTTGGCTTGCTGTGAAATAAAAGCTTAAATTCAAAGGTGAACTTTTCTTCCCGAACCTGCCTTTAATATATTATATGCTCTACTCGAAAACGATAGAATGCCAAACCCGTCTTCTTCCACTACTGATATGTCTACTCCATTTGGAAAATGTTGCTCCAATGACGCAACCTCTTTCATCAAAATCGCGACTAGGACAAACACTTTGATAGAGTTACTTAGCCTCCTCACCAAAAAGTAACTAGCAAGATGTTACTTTCTTCAACTTCATGTGCAATTGCTGTCTCTGCTATATATAAATGGAAAGAAATAGCATAAGTTTCAAGAACTTCTCCTCCAACATATTTCAGTATATCATTTACCAAAAAAAAAAACATATTTCAGTATATCTACAGGAGGATAAGGAAAAGGTACCTATAAAAGAGCCTATGATCACAATGAGTATAACCCTTTAAACTTCTTGGAACCGAACCTTTAAATGTAAAGTTGGGGTTTTCCTTTATTTTAATTTATGCTTGGCCTATGAACACGACAGGAGCAATTGTTGGAGCTGTAACTTTCTGTCAATTTTTTCTATTAATTGAATTCTAAATTACCAAAAAAATGTAAGTAGCTCATATTACATAATTTTATTAAGTGGCCCATATTTTTATTTTAATTATCTAAGTATTTAAATCCTATTAGTCACTTGAAAAGAGATCATTGTTAAATAAACAGTAATTTTATGTTTATGTTGATGGAGCATAAAATAAAAGAAAATAGTTAAAAGGTGTTAGTTGAGATTAACAAAGACCTCTCTCTTTACCTATTTAAGATTCAATTTTATTCCATTTAAAAAACTATATGAAAGAAGGAAAGCTAGACAAACAAAATCCATTTTTATAAAAAATTTAACTTAATTAAAATTTAAACATAATTTATCTATCTTCATCGTGGATAAAGATATGTCGTTTACTTTAGTGAAAGTTATTAGATTATAAAATCTGAAGAACTAAAGATTTTAAAGTTTATATGATAAGGTATTACATATTTAAAGATTATATGTAGGAAAAGAGCTCTGGTTTTAAAAATTAATAACATTCTACATTAAAGGTTGATTGAAGAATAATTATAGTCTTAAGTTTTTGCTACTTTTTAATTAACTTAATTAAGGATGTGATTATGGATTGAGTAATATTGTTATAATTGTATTTGAGTTCATTTGGTACTTTAAATAATTCTAGATAAACTTATGTTTTAAGACATGCATTGTAAAACAAAGAAGATCGTGTTTGAAATTTATTACACATCACGATACCGATATACAGAGATTACAACAAAAGTGATAAAATTCATCGCTAATCATTCAAAAATCGCCGCAAATAATAATTAGCAACGATTTATAATCGTCAGCAAAATCATTGCCAAATCCTTATAGGTAAAAAATATAGGCGAAGTTTGCACCGAATTGTCACCAATAACTTTTTGCTATATTATATTTTCGTAGCTAAAAATTATTAGCTACATATAGGTAAAAATTTGTAGCAACATTTTTGGTAACATAGCTAATAATTTTTGGCTGCAAAAGGGAAGCGCAGCCAAAAGTTTTTCGTGACGATATTGAAAATGTAGCCAAATATATTTTGCCACATTTTCTGAAACATAGCGAAATTTTATCGGCAACGATTTTAGAAACGTAGTCAAATGATTTTAGTTATGTTTTTTAAAACGTAGACAAATCTTTTTAGCTATATTTTGAAATTTTTTATATGAATTGTTACTAAATATTTTATCATGTTAATTTTAATTATTAGTGAATTTTTTTATCCGAGTTATTATATATAATTTTTAGATTTTTTTATAATTTATTATACAAAAATATAATAAGAAATAATTGAAAATTAGAAGCATTGTATATAAATAATTAAATATCATTAAATGTTAATTACAAATGTTAAAAAATACTTATGTACAAAATGAAAAATTCAAAAATTAGTTTAATAACTAAGAATCGTTTTCATCATCACTAATTACATAATTCAGGCCAAGTGATTTTTTTGACCATCTTTACAAGCTTGGCCAACATTTTTTTTTCATTTTGATGTAAGTTTTGTTCATTACATTCTAATTTATCCTTAAGCGACTGGTTCAATTCTTCAAGACGCTCAACATATGCAGGTGTTGATGAGGAACCCAAGACTTTTGATGTAGTCAGATCTTGTACCAAGCACCTTGTTGCAAATGTCATCTACATTGGGCTTATTTCCATCAGACATTGATGTTTGCAACAACTCTTGGTTCTTATTCTAAAGTTTACAAAACAAAATCAACATTCAATTTAAATATTATTAGTTAGTACTATACATAAATAAATAAACTTAAAATTTAAACAAAATTTTATACTTATATAATTATTTTACGCTTCTTCAAACATCCAACCTTTACCTTTCTTATAGTGTGTCAGTTTGTAGAGTGTGATCTTATCACTATCTTCTCATGTAGTTCCTTCTAACTCTGTTTTATGAAAAAAAAAATTAGAACACAATAAATAATATTGTATATACTAATATAATTATAACTTGTAAATAAAGAACTTATATATTCATTTCGTACGACAATAAATGATTTGAAGCTTTGGTTATGAGGAATTTTCAGATTTCCTAAATAAAGAAAAAAATAGTCATTAATCATCTAACAAGATTAATGAAAGCAAATATGAAGGGAAAGACAATGAACCTGAACGTTGGGAGAGGCTCAACAATCACATAAATTGTTCCAATTTTTGGAGACATCTGTTCTAGAACATGTCTCCTTGCCCCCTCATCCGAAGGAAAAGATTTGTAATATTTATGTAATTGATATCGACGATCCTTGGTCCTTTGTTTCAAAAGTGAAGTGACACAGTTTGAAACCTCTGATTTGTCGATATCGACGATATTTAGCTTCATCTGTGAACAACAAGTAAAAGTAAAATTAATCTTTAAAAAAGTAAAATAATATTGCATATAATTAAATAAATTAAAATTTTATCAAAACTTTATTCGAAGCATTCTCTAACAAATTTTCTTCTTTCAACTGCTTGGCATACTTAAGGCAAAGCAATTAAGTTCTGGCAATTACCCCTAACTCACTAGACAATTTTGTTGATTGAATCTTGTCCTCAGGACGACCTTACGAGTTATCAATATATACAGACAAATTGTTGTTTATTGCAACATTCATTTGTTGCAACTCATAATCTTTAGTTATACCTCTACCTCTTTTTTTGACATTGATATTGGAACTTCAAAATAAATAAATAATGATAAGAAAATACTCATTAAACATGTAAACATATATTTGAGCGTAAGTCTAATTATAGGTGTTAAAGATTAACAAAACCTGTAGATCCCTTAGTACTAGTCGAGACAGATGGAGGTTGTTGCTGACTAGCTTCATTGGTGGATAAAGCGGATTATTGTTGTTGGCTACGGTCTGATTGATGTGGTTGTTGTTGACTAGGGACAACTTCCATACTTGCCACCTTCTTTCCTTTGTTTCTATCAGTTCCATTATATTGGATATCTATAACTCAAATATGAACACTACGCGTAAACATAAGTCAAACATCAACATTCCACATAAATATAACTCAAACAGTAACATTCCGCATTAATGTAACTCAAATATCAACGTTCCTCATTAACATAAATCAAACATCAACAATGCGTATAGCCATAACTCAATTATAAAAAATCCGCATTAAAATAACTCAAACAACAACATTTTGCCTTAACATAACTCAAACAATAACATTTCACATTAACATCCTCATACTTACAACAATATGCATAACCATAACTCAAGCGTTGACATTCTGCATTAACATAACTTAAACAACAACATTATGTATTTAGATCCTCATACTTACAACAATACGCATAACCATAACTTAAACATCAACATTCGGCATTAATATAACTCAAACGACAACATTCTACATTAACATAACTCAAATACTAACAATACGCATAACCATAACTCCAACATCAACATTCCGCATTAACATAAGTCAAACATCAACAATACGCATTCACATAAGTGAAATATCAATAATACGCATTATTTTTGTGCAAACGTCAACCATATATTTCAAATATTATAAACAACATTTTTATTACCTTCAATTATCATGGTCAAGATCTTGAAAACCATCATCTGTAATTACATTATGATTTGAGTCTTCATCAGTAATATATTTGGACAAAGTATCACCATTGTCATATAATTCATCCTCAATATAGTCTTCATCTCTTTCTACGACAAAATTGGCTTGTACTTCATGCACTTGTACTATATTGGGATCAACATCTCTCTTACAGAATGATGATATATTTACATCTTCTATTTGAATGACTTCATTATTCAGCTCCAATTCAATCTCTTGATATACTTTATCACCATATTCACTTATTAGACCATTATCCTTTTCACAAAAATCGAAGAGATTTCAATGTTGAAACTTTTGAACAATCTTCCAATTGTTACCCAATATGGTATCGTTATGGTAGAAAACTTACTACACTTGACTTGTAAGGACAAAAGGGTCATTATTATACCATGTCTTACTTACATTGATGCTAGTAATATTGCCATTTACTTTTATGTCACCAAGATTAAACCATTTTCACTTAAATAGAACAACCTTTTTTATCCTTGATGTAATGCAACTCTATTATTTCTAAGATGATACTGTAGAAGTCAATAAATTCTTCATCATGACATCCCTCAACAACAACCCCATAATTTTAGCTTTTAAGTCGTCTGTCTCAATCTTGTATATGAAATCTAACACCATTATCAATGCAACTTGTATATTTTTTGCCACATATATGAGGCCCACATGCCAAAGCATATAATGTTATTGTTGCCTTTTGTATTTTACGGTTATGTAACCATATCATCTGTAGGAAAAAAAATATAATTAGAAGTTAATTTGACACACAAATTGTCATAGTTCATAATATAAGACAGAAACTTACTCGAGTCCTAATCCATAATGTGAACTTCATCTTATGTCTTTCTTCAACATTAACAATCCCTTTGCTTCAAATCAAATCTTTGTGCTCTCTATTTAAAGAAATAGATTGAGATCAAGCAATATAGATTCAGCCACAAAATTTAAATATGAAAATTTCAATCAAAATTAATATACATACTCCATAAATATAACGACTTCCTCGTAATTATTCAAAATATACCAATGGCCAATTTGGAGTTTGCCTTTAGTTAACTTCATATATTTTTCGACACTAAGTGGCCTTACTTTTTAGGAGAAAATTGACAACCCACCTTCTTGATCAAAATCAAAGTTACATTCTTATGTATTAAATCTTGTCTCCATATCATTTAAGTACATCGAACAAAATGTCAAACATTCATTTGCTACATAAGCCTTTGCAATAGACCCTTCAGGTCGAGCTCTATTACGTACATAGCGCTTAAGAGAGCATAAAAACCTAACAAACACCATGGTACATTAACAATTGTTACTAACTAATAACTTTAGGAAAAAAAATTACCTTTCAATGGGGTACTTCCATTGAAATTGAACTCGTCCTTAAAGTTTTTCCTCATATGGTAAGTGAATTGCGAAATGCACCATAACATTAAAAAAATGTAAGGGAATACTAGTTCAAGCATATATATAATCAAAGCTATGTCTTTTTCCGTTTTGTCAAGCTCTTCAATTTTGAGTGTTTTGCAACATAATTGCTTAAAAAACTCACCTAATTGTCCCAAAGTTATGGACACGTCCTTCGGTAAATGCCCACATATTCCAACAGGAAATAATCATTTTAGAAGTTCATAATAATTATGGCTTTTCAACCCCAATACTTTTCCCTCTTTAACATTCACATAATGGGCTATATTAGATGCATACCCATTCGAAAACTTGACTGATTTAAGAAATTGAAAAAATGTTTACTTCTCTTTTTTTTAATATGTTGTGATAAGCAGGTGGAAAGATGTATGACCCATCATCTCTTCTTTGAAAGGCCGTTCTTTCAATTTCTACGTCAACAGGTTCCAATGGATTGCTTTAGGTTATAAACAAATCACACTCCTAAAATAAGAATAGGATAAAGAAAGATTAATGATTTTAAACTAAAATAAACAAATTAAAGGAAACAAAGGAAAAAGAAATTAATGGATAGATTCAGATAAGCTAAGTTTTCCTAAAATCATAGTCCCCGATAATAACGCCAAAAAGTTGACGTGATTTTATGTTTTAACTGCAAATGCATAGTATTGCTGTAATGGGTCAACCCCACAAGGACTATGAGGTGATATTAATAAACTAGATTTAAAGTAAAAAAAATTAATAAACTAAGGTAAGCTAACACAATCAAATAAACTAGAATGTAAAAGAATGAAAAGTCAACCAAAAAAATTTAAATCCCTTCTAAGACTTCTCATGTAATAATGATTTTACTAATTAATTTAATCAAATGTTTATTGGATCATGGAAATTCTTCAATTATGCTAATATCTTTCTTAAAACTATTAATGCCTAATTATAGGTTGATTAATTGAAATCCCTTTCTAATTAAAACCCCTAAAATTACATTAGTCGATTTATCAATTTTACTATTAGGTTTGACCCTAATTTAAAAGATTTATGTCAACCTATCTTTAGGTTTGCAAGCAATTTCTTTTAATTATGTTAGATATATTGCCACATTGGTTTTCTTAATCTCAATAGTATGAATCATACATGAATCAACTTACTGGAAACATTAATTCAAGAATAATTAAGAACACATAATTGAATCTTAACGAAACTAAAAATATAATAAAATTAAAATAAAATCATACAAGGTTCATCTCATGAGATACAAAAAAGAATTTAGCTTGCACTCATAGAAAACAAAACATAAAAACTAAAGAAAAAGCTAAAATCAAGGATGACATGAATGAAATCCCTAAAATCTCCAAAAAAATTAACTTTAGATTGATGAAAATCCACTTTAAAGTGGTTTCATTGGTTGTTTATCGTGCTGTTTTCCATTTTAAGGTTTCCCCTTATACTTATTGAGCCTCCTCTTCACTTCTTCCACTCAATATTAACTTTAAATTTTGAAATTTGGATTCCGGGAGATATATGGGCATATTGATAATCGTGTTCTTCAAATAGATGCGTGACATTATTTGGAGATAACATGTTCACAAACACACATGTGTACCATCAATATGGCCTTTTAGCATCTCAACAAAGGCATGGTCCCAGCTAACATTAGTGTGTTCCATAGAAAACACTCAACATGCCTCGAAACTTTCCAACACAGTCATGTACACTATCATGCACTACATAACTTAATCAAAACAACTCTAAATTGCTCCAAACTTTTCCACCTTTGTTCCTTTTTACTCCAAGTAAGTGAATTAGATCTAGAAACAAAATATGAACAACTTAAGTACCAAAATAAATAAATATACTTATATAACTAAGTAAATTACATTAAATATGCAACTAAAATATGACTAATCACTACTTATCAATCTGATGCGAGAAAAAGCAAAGAAAATGGGCAATCCTATTATGGAGAAATATGCAGCATACCTAAGAGCTAACCAACTAGTTAGGGAGAAAATGATTAGTGAGGTTAATGGTAGACCTTAAGAAGGTGGTAGAAACCCTACATATAGGGGGTCGTCAAGCTAAAGTTGGAAAAGAAAATAGTCAAGCTTATAACCTAAAGCAAGCGCTTATTAGGAGGCAACGTAACATTTATTTGTTTAAATGAATTGGGCTTAATTAGTTTTAGTTGATTTAGCTAGTTAGTCATTTATCTTGTTTAATGTTAGCATCATTTCTAGATCTTAATTTAATTTAATTTAATTGATTTCTCATGATAAGTTCTTGGAGTTAGTGGGTTTTTGGTTTTTACGTTTATAAGTGGGAATACGTCCCTATGTCCACGCTTGTGTTCATTTACCTTATTGTATATGGAAGAAACAAAATGAAACACAACAATGTAGGCCTGGTTTTAAGACACCTTATCATGTAATAACCATTTAGACTATGTTCGCTTACGAGAAGGACCAAAATGAAATAGAATGTGCCACTTTCAAACATGCCCTATATACGGTAGGTTATGCTCCTTGTGTTCCTTAATAAGCTCTCATGTAAGAACAACATGACATTGTATTGACATTTTGTTTAAGTGTATTTTAACACAGGGTATACACACCCTCATATTCTCCCCGTGTTCCAACCCTAACTCTTATGTTTTATTCCCTATATTTAATTTAATGAACATAGCCCCATATTATCTACCATGTTAGACCCATTTTTTATTAAACCTCTCTGTATAATTCCCATGTTGCCCCTATTTATATAACTCACTCCCTGTAAAATAATACTTTCTCGTGTTTGCCTAAAATATGCCTATCACACAGTACCGTGTAGAGGTGATGTTTAAACCCTATAAAGGGTTTTTTTTTAGATTGTGTTCCCTTATTTCTCATTGCCTCTCTCACTAATTATCGCTAAAATTTTAACTTCCCCTTAGGCTTTTGGAGAGATTTCCAATCTCTTAAGGTCTCCCCAATATTATATAGCGTAGTGATTACTTTCATAATTTATTTTTAAAAATCATCTAGGTATTTTTATTTTGCACTCTTAATTTCATTATTCCAATGCATTATGGATTATTTAAAGTTTCAAATTTTATTTTATGCTTACAATTGACTAAATATCTATTATGCATGATTTTCAGGTGTTAGGAAAATGACTTAGATGATTTATATAAACTCTATGTGATATTCATTGTTGAAGATGCTCAACATGAATTATTTTAACTGCTTTAATACATTTAATTTATAGTTGTAGTCATTTGAGTTTCTAGGTTAGGCTAAGAGATATGAAGTTGAATTTTTATGTTATGGGATATAAGTGATAGTTAGATCAAACATGAATAAGGAGAACTTGTCATGGGAATGCTATTGTCTAGGTTAACACATCTTTTGGTTTCTTATATATATATAATTATAGACCATAATGCAACATATATTATTCTATTTCATATATGTTACATTATGCTATCTCTCTCTCTCTCTCTCTTTCTTTATATATATATATATATAATGCTAAAATTTGTTTTATAATTACTCACTTATGTTTCATTTTCTTCGTTATATAGTACTAAAGTGAGGAGAGGTCCACCATGACAACCAAGAAACTTATAGTGTCACCCTTGTGTAAAAGAGGCATAAGGTTGATGCCCATATATCTATATCACTTGTGGTTGCTTATAGAACCTATGTACTAAGACGATAGCCAACATTGTAGGCACCACCATCTCTAGTTGTGCCACAAGCATCATAGGAGTAGTTGAATCACCTGCTACGACATTTTACTGCCATGGATCATAGGAAGAAATTTTAGTCCTTTTAAACCAGGCAATTTAAGGTGCTTAAATACATAAATTGAAATGTACTCTAGGAGGTAGACTTTATAACACCCCCTATACGGAACCTATAACCACCTACATACATAGCACCCAAATTCTTGTACATATATTCAAAGTATACAGTTTTATTCATTTATAGGGATTGTCATCAGTTATTGGTTTATTCATTGTTGTATATACATATTACAAAATTACAAATCCCTTAACATTATCATTTGAAAGTAGTATTACATAATTACTGTAAGGAGCCATGGATCCACGCATCACATATATGGCAAGGCAGAGGAAGTGATGGAATCAAAATTCCAACCCCACGACATCCCCAGAAAATCCAGCATCTATGTGCATGTATAAACAGATTATAAGAACATAAAATTACATCATATGTACCTTGCAAATACTCCTTTCTTGACTCTTCTCCTTGTTTGGGTTGTAGCAAACACCAAACACCTTCTTTGGCCTTTAGAGAGCATGTAAAGATGAAGAAAAATTACTGTGTAAGGGTGGTTAGAGCACCAAAAAAGATGAGTTTAAGTAGATGCTCTAGTGAGAGCTAGATCAAGACCAAGTTTCATGCAATTAATCTCATGCAACAATTGCATAAACAAATCTCAAGATCACTCCTCTTAACTTCCAGAACTTTTATGAACCCTTAGCCTCTCTATAGAGTGTGCTTATGTACCACTTGTCATTAATTCGGCCACGGTCGTGGCTTGCTTAAATGACAGCCATGCACACTTTGTTTTTCATCTGATCTTTTATGCATGTGACCCTTAGGTTCTTAGCTATTTTCTTCATTTGAATTAATTCTTAATTCAAGAAAATCATGAAGGGTTTTATGATGCCAATTTACTAGAATGTAAGTGGATTAACACTCAAACTCTTCAATAGTTAATTATCCGACTTACGAACCTTTCCATAATCAATTACCGTGCAATTTGTCCCTTCACCATCCTATACCCCACTTGGGTTGGAGTATGAGCTATGTATCAACTCCCACTAGACTGACTATATCAAATCTAGTCTAAGTGATGTTAGTTCTTGTATTGGGATCTCATCACTCTATGTTCATTGAAGACTCTTTTCATGACACATAATTGCTTTGGCCAAAGACTCCCGATTAATGATCCCGATAAGAGGCTATGGGTATCATCTCCTTTTATCAGGAGTGGTAAATCCTTTATTGACTACCTATTTATCTTCGAATACTAATAGCTGTACCCAATCATCACCCTATGAGCAACCTCATCTTGAGGCAACAAGGAATGGTGTCAAAGCACAGGATCAGTATCTAAGATATCCTTGAGTACCTCAACTCTAAGGATATTTGTACCATTGCTATGATGAGATTAATCACTGACATTTGATAGATCATCCATATGATATTCTCATAGCGGGTCATCCGATGTACTTACTACTCTTAGTAAGCATCCACATGTTAACTCTAAATATCTCATGTTTACAGTTTATCAGATCCACTACTTGATCAAATCAAGGAGTATAATAAGTGCTAGTCTATCCTGATTAACAATGTCCTGTCTAATTAATCCTATGACTAGACATAATTTAGACACTAATATAATTGCATATGATAGGAATCTCATTATCATGATCTCATCATGATTTCCTTCATGCTATGTTTTATATTAGGGACTTCATTAATTCGATTTAAGCATGACATCAATCCATTAATATATGAACATCAAATTAATGAAAATTGCCTTTCGCTTTATTAATCAAAATAAAGTTTGTACAAAAGTGCTAAAGGTGATTGCCTTTAGAGCACTACTATAATAATCTCTCACTTGTACTAATGCCAATTACCTTTGTATCTAATACCATAGGCGAATACACTATAATCAAATCTCATTTGAGGAAGTAGCTTAATCAAAGGATTAGCGATGTTATGATATGTGGGCACTCTCTCTATCTTCACATCACCTCTATTAATGATCTCCCTAATTAGGAGATATCTCCTGAGTACGTGCTTGGACCTCTGATGAGACCTTGGTTCCTTGGCTTAGGCAATAGCCCCATTATTGTCACAATATAATAGTATCAGTTCTACGATGCTCGGAGCCACTCTAAATTTCGTAACGAACTTCTTGATCCAAATAGCTTCTTTTGCCACTTTCGCAATTGCAATGTACTCTAACACAGTCGTTGAATCTGCAGTCGCCTCTTATTTGGAACTCTTCTAACTGACTACTCCATATACCAAGAATACATCCTTTGTCCTTCTCAAGTACTTTAAGATAATCTTGACAACCACCCAGTGACGCTTACTAGGATCCGATTGATATCTACTCGTAACACTTAGAGCATACGATATATCAGGTCTTGTACATAACATAGCATACATGATTGATCCTATAGCCAAAGCATATGGAATCAAACTCATTAGAGGCATCTCATCTTGCGTTTTGGGACACTAAATTTCGAGAGTTTTATCCCATAAGTCACAGGAAGAAACCCTCTCTTGGACTTCTCCATGCTAAACCTCTTTAGCACTTTATCTATATATGTAGACTGTGAAAGTCCTAGCAACCTCCTTGATCTATCTCTATAAATCTTTATTCCCAATATATAAGTTGCTTCTTTAGGGTGTTTTATGGAGAAATTTTGAGACAACTAAATTTTGACAAATTGCAAACTTGAGACATCATTTCCTATTAGTAATTTATCATCCACATATAACACAAGGAATATAATAGCACTCCCACTAATTGTTGGACCCTGAAAAGTTTTCTTTAGGTTAAGCATGAGTTAAAATAATTTTGAGGTTTTGATAGATTTAATTGTTGGAGTTATAATTATGTCAAAGTTAGTAGGATTTATCGAATGGGTAAGTGGAATTAAAGTGTTAATGTAATAAGGATGTTCAAGGACATTTTTGAGAGATCACTTGAGCATAAAAGAACATAAGCTTATAAGGAAGGACAAAATAGACTTTTTGGACTCATTAAGGGTAGAAATGGAAGAAAAACATGTTGTCTTGCTTGTGAAGAAGAGAAAAACGTGAATTGAAGGGAGAGGAGAGTGAAAACGAAAATAGGAGAAAAGAACAGAGGTTTCAATAAAAGAAGAGAAATCAAGTTGTTAAGGTAGGTTAACCATTTTTTTTCTTTCCTTATTAAAAGAATACGTTGTGTTGAGGATGAATGAGCTAGAGAGAAAAGAGGTATGTGTTGGAAAAAGATTAATTAGGAGAACCATTTGATTTTAGGGTTTCTAAACTAGGTCCTAAGTTTTCTAACCTAGATGGGGTATGAGTAGGTTAAATTTAAGTTAAATTTATGTTTGTTGAAATTTTGTGAATTTTGAAGTTTATTTATTTCATTGGAATGTTGTTGTAAATGAAACCTTGTTTGTTTTAGGAAACTAAGGGAATCCTACCTAAGAGCAAGGGGAAAGGTAAGCTTGACTTGGATTTTCGCAAGCTAATTAGGCGGGTAATTTATTTATGGTTGTTGTGTGATTAGGCAAATTCTTGCCTATGTGTGCACGTGATTTCTCAAAATAGATTTTGCTTGAAATTGAATTGTTGTGACTTGACTGAAAGCAAAATACATGTTGCATTATGATTATGTTATACCTCAAAAGAGGTCATGACTTTTGTATTAAATGAAAAGAAGACAAAGCATAAAGTATGAGCATATGAGAAAATGAATATGTGCTTTTGTTTGGGCGAGAGTGGAACCATTCTGTTCGTCACGTGCACGTTGACAAGAGCCTTCTCCCGACTGTCCGCTTGTGACATATAAGCTCCGAAATTGGACTCATTTTGTTCAAGGGGTAAACTTCGGTTTCTCCATTCTGTTTCCATAAAACCCTCGAGCCAATTGGTTATGCATTGCATAATTGAATTGTCAAGTTTGGTGCATATTTGAATGGTTGAGGTTTATGTTGTGTGTTAAAAGTTTGACATAAATGGATCAAATGCTTAAATTACTTGACTAAATGGAAGGCTACTGGAATTATTGAATATACGCCTGTATATATACATGCTTGAATTTGTGGTCAATTGCTAATGACTATATTAATATTAGCCAATGAGCTATGTAGCTCACCCCACTATTCCCTCCTCAGGTTCAGAACGAGAAGGGTAGCAATCCTTGCAAGGCATCGGAAACTTCAAGATATTAGGAACTTTTATAACTAAGTTAATTTGATCACTTTTGGATAGCTGCACAAGCATGTAAACATTGAGCATTCTGTATATGTTGTATTTTGAGTTAAGCCTTTATTTATGATGTAAATTTGTAATTAAAGCTAGGTTTGAGCTTTTGTGATTTTTGGCAAACGTGTTTAGAGCCAAAAAGTTCCCCATATGTTGCGCACGTCCCTTGGTAGTTGTACATTTTGAAAATCCAATTCTCTCCTAGGTGTAGAAATTGTGTTCCAAATTCAAGGAAAAACTGAACTAATTTAGACTAAATTAGTCAAAGTTGCCCCAGGAAAGTTACAGCTTATCTTTCTAGCTTTCCATCGGTATGTAGTAGGAAATAATTGGGCATAGGAGTCAAAAGTTATGGTCTTCATAAGGGGACACGTATCGTCTGTAAAGACGCTTCGTCTGTGACGATGTCATTTCTTCTTAAGACTTTGCTTCATCTTAAGTTGACTCCATTCATCTACTTCGTGGCATTCATCTGCCTTTTTGGCATTCGTCTGTTTGCTTCGTGGCATTCGTCTGCATTGTAATCACTCGTCTGCTTTCTGTTTCCTCTATAGTTGACCCTCCGCTTCTTCTGTGCGCTGTTCATCTTGAATCATCTGGTCAAATTCTTGACCATCCTAATGATAGAATCCGTCTTCAAGGTCTTAATGAAAGTTGTAGGTCTTGAAGTCTTCTTTCGACAGTCCAAAGAATTATTAGGTTGTCGACTACAGAGAAAGTTATGCATTTTTGTCCCTAAACAAGTTCGATAGGGTCAAGGACAGTATTGTCTCTGTCAAATGTCTTCGAATGCTGGGCTCCAGCTTCTGGAGCCCATCATTGTTTGGTATCAGAGCTTAGGTTTTTCCTATGCTTAGAATGCATAGTAGGACGAACTGTTATGTTATATGATTACTTGTTTCACTGTGAATTGATTAAATTGTATTAAGTGACATGCATGTCATGCATACATGTAGAATTTAAGATTAAAATGAAATGTAAGCTAATAGTTAGTGTTTACAGTGAAGGAGTAAGATGTCACCTCGTAGAAGGATACGAGGAGTATTGCAAGGATCAATTGCACCTGAATCTTCACCAAGGGAGGAGAGTACTGATGAATCTGTAGCCCCAGGGAATGTTGAGGCTTCTGTATGGCCTGGTAGTAAGCCCAATCAATCACAGACAAGGGAGTCTCCTCTCCCGTAGGAGCAAGTGTCTGCTCCATTGGATCCGAGGATGTTTCAGGCATTTGCTCAAGCCTTTGCTGAGGCCATGGGCCAGATGCCACAATCTTCTACTCCAGCCCCAGTCAAAAAGGGGAAACAGTTTGATAAGCTCAGGAAGTACAGGGCAGTGGATTTTTATGGGACCAAAGATCTAGAAGAAACCGAGACTTGGTTGAGAAAGACCGAGAGGATACTGGGTCAGATGGACTGTGAGGATGAGGAGAAGGTGGTCTATGCTACTAGTTTGCTTCAGGTAGATGCTCTGCATTGGTGGGAGAGTGTGCCGGAAAGTCAGATGAGACCGTCAGTGCTCGCATAGAAGGATTTCTTAACAGTGTTTAAGAAGAAGTACCTGTCTGAGGTATATATTCAACAAAAGCAGAGAGAGTTTCTAAGTCTCACCTAGAGGGAAATGACGGTGAGTGAATATGAGCGTCGACTTACACAATTGTCCCGATATGCAGCTGAGCTAATGATGAGTCAGGCAGTTAAGTGCCGTAGGTTCAAATCGGGGTTACACCCAGCTATCAAAGAGAAAGTGGTGGTGCAAAATTTTTGTGATTTTGAACGGTTGGTTGAAGCGGTTTTGAGGGTGGAGAATATTAAGAATATAAAGAGTGCTGTAAACAAAAAGGGAAAGGGGAGAGAACAGTTCAAAAGGGGAGGTGGTACCTCTATGCCTGAGAGAAGTGCCAGGGCTTTCCCTGTACAGTTTGAGGAGAGGAACAGTAGTGCAAATAGGCCTAAATCGATAAGGACTTCTACTGTTTCTCATCAAACCTCAACGATGGGAGGTAGTAGAAGGGGTGAAGGGGACAAGTCATTCATCCCTAAGTGCGACCATTGCGGTAAGTTCCATGGAGGGGAATGCTACAGGCTGATTGGAGCTTGTTTCAAATATGGAGAGAAGGGGCACATGACTAGAGAGTGTCCATGGTATGCAAGAAAAGAGGGAATCCAAATGCAAGCTTTGAAGAGAACTGAGGATGTGGGGCACAAGACTGTAACTGAAGTGGGCAACTCTGATGCAGTAAGGAGGGTGAATCCTCTAGGAAGACCAAAGGGG
Organism: Erythroxylum tenue; assembly: GCA_027568955.1. Classification (NCBI taxonomy): domain Eukaryota; kingdom Viridiplantae; phylum Streptophyta; class Magnoliopsida; order Malpighiales; family Erythroxylaceae; genus Erythroxylum; species Erythroxylum tenue. Next base: position 22,499,286 of record JAOSBM010000006.1, read on the forward strand.
CAAGCACGAGCTAGAGTGTTTGCAATGACACAGGAGGACGCAGAGACCACTCCATAAGTTGTGACTGGTATGGTTAAACTATTTGACGATGATATTGTTGTTTTGATTGATCCGGGTTCTATCCATTCATTTGTGTCCTCAAGTAAAACTGTGTATGGTAGGGATTTGAGCCCATTGGATACTCCCTTGATGGTGAGTACTCCAATTGGCCAGTATATTATTATTAGTCAAGTGTATAGAGAGTGTGAGATATGTATTGGTGGGGAACATTTGGTGGTGGACTTAATGTCGTTGAAAATGGGAGGCTTGGATGTAATTTTAGGTATGGATACATTAGAAAAGTACAATGCCCATCTGGATTGTAAACAAAAAATAGTGGAGTCTGAGTTGAATAATGAAAGAAACGTGATCTTTATGGAGCAAGCCCGCCTAGAGTTATTTCGACTCTGAAAGCAGAGAAGATGATGAGGAAAGGATGTGAAGTATTTTTAGCCTATGTGGTAGACACAAGGGCAGATAGAGGGAAGTTAGAAGATATACCAGTGGTTATGGAATTCTCGGATATGTTTCCTGAGGAGTTACTTAGACTACCACCACCTAAGGAAATTAAAATTCCCATTGAGCTTCTTCCAGGAACAATGCCAATTTCGGTTCCACCTTATAGGATGGCTCTGGTGGAATTGAAGGAGCTTAAGGAGCAAATGGAAGATTTGTTGGAGAAAGGTTATATTAGGCCGAGCTCTTCACCTTGGGGAGCTCCGGTCCTTTTCGTGAAGAAGAAAAATGGATCTTTGAGGATGTGTGTGGATTATAGGAAGCTAAACCATGTCACCATTAAGAACAGATATCTGATTCCACGCATAAATGACTTGTTTGATCAGCTACAAGGAGTAAGGGTCTTTTTGAAGATGAATTTGAGATCAGGCTACCATCAGTTGAGGATAAGGGAGTCAAATGTGTCAAAGACTACTTTTAGAACACGGTATGGCCACTTTGAGTTCTTGGTCATGCCTTTTAGATTGACAAATGCACCTGCAGCTTTTATGGATTTGATGAATAGAGTCTTTATGCCTTTCTTAGACCAATTTGTCATTGTCTTTATTGATGATATTTTGGTCTATTCTAAGAGTGATAAAGAGCATAAGGAACATTTAAGAATTTCCTCGGAGACATTGAGGAAGAATGAGTTATATGCCAAATTCGATAAATGTGAATTTTGGCTAAGGAAAGTGATATTTCTTAGACAAGTGATTTCAGAGAAAGGAGTACATGTGGATCCGAAGAAAGTAGAAGCGGTTATGAAATGAGAAGCACCTAAGAAAGTAGCTAAAGTGAGAAGTTTCGTAGGATTGGTCGGGTATTACAGAAGATTTGTGGAAGGCTTTTCTATAATAGCAGCTCCACTTTCCAAATTGACAAGAAAGAATCATAATTTTGTATGGACAGCGGAGTGTTAGGGCAGTTTTGAGGAATTGAAGAACAGGCTTACCACTGCACCGGTTTTGACTTGCCTTTGGGTAGTAACGGATATACAGTTTATAATGATCCCTCAAGGAAAGGATTAGCCTGTGTGTTGATGCAAGAAGATAAAGTGAGTGCTTATGGTTCTAGGAAATTAAAGCCTTATGAGATGAATTATCCTACGCATGACTTGGAGTTAGCTGCCATAATGTTTGCATTTAAGATTTGGAGACATTACTTGTATGGAGTCACTACCAAGGTATTTACATATCATAAAAGTCTTAAGTATCTGATGAGCCAGAAAGAGTTGAATTTGAGATAAAGAAGGTGGTTAGAATTGTTGAAAGATTATGATTTGATGATAGACTAACATCCAGGGAAAGCTAATGTAGTAGCGGATGCACTGAGTAGAAAGTCCACTATGGCACATATGGAGACAGTGTATGTTCCTTTGTTGGAGGAATTAGCCAAATTTAATGTGACATTGAGACAAGTCGAGTCTGATTGTATATTGGCTAACTTTAGAGTGAGGCCAGTATTGAATGAGAAGATTAAGAAATTGAAGGAACAAAACGAGTATTTGAACAGGCTCCGGGAAGAGATTAAAAGTTGTAAACCTTCTGAAATAGAGATCAGAAAGATGGACTGATGGTGATGGGTAACAGATTGTGTATTCCAGACATGTTGGAATTAAAAGATGAGATTCTTGATGAGGCACACAATGCACCTTATGCTATGCACCCAAGAAGTACGAGAATGTATAGAGATTTAAAAGAGCATTTCTGGTGGAAAGGAATAAAGAAAGAAGTTGCAGAATATGCTAAAAGATGCTTAGTGTGCCAGCAAGTTAAAGCTGAACACCAGGCACCTTCAAGCAAACTTAAACCTCTACCGATTCCAGAATGGAAATGGGAGAAGATTACAATGGATTTCTTGATGGGATTGCCAAGGACTAGCAGGAAGCATGATGCAATATGGGTGATTGTGAATAGGTTAACCAAGTCCGCACATTTCTTGCCAATTAAGCAGACAGATTCTTTGAATGCTTTGGCCAAGAAATATGTGGATGAAATAATCAGACTTCATGGGATTCCAAACTCTATAGTTTCAGATAGAGATTGCAGTTTCACCTCTAGATTATGGGAAAGCTTACAGGAGGCTTTGGGAACCAAGTTGCATTTTAGTACAGCTTTCGATCGACAAACCGATGGACAATCGAAGAGGACGATCCAGACATTGGAGGCAATGTTAAGAGCTTGTGTTATAGACTTCAAAGGTTCATAGGATGATCATTTACCTTTCATCAAGTTTGCTTATAATAATTCCTATCACTCAGGAATTCAGATGGCACCTTATGATGCTTTATATGGTAGAAGGTGCAAAACTCCTATTTGTTAGGATGAGGAAGGTGAAAGGAGACTTGTAGGACCTGAGTTGGTGCAATTCAGAGTTGATAAGATTAAGTTGGTGAAATAGAGACTTAAAGCAGCTCAAGACAGAATGAAGAGCTACGTGGATGCATATAGAAAAGAGATGGAATTTGAAGTTGGAGACAAAGTGTTTCTTAGAGCTTCTCCATAGAAAGGGGTTTTGAGGTTTGGTAAGAAAGGCAAGCTTAGTCCGAGATATATAGGCCCTTATGAGATAATTGAGAAGATTGGACCTTTGGCCTATAAGTTAGCTTTGCCACCGGAATTGTCTAAGATCCATAATATGTTTCATATATCGATGTTACGGAAGTATCGATTTGATCCTTCACACATAGTTCAACCTTCAGAAGTTCAGTTGAGAGAGGATTTGACTTAAAAAGAACAACCAGTGGAAATTTTAGATTCAAAGGAAAAGGTTTTGAGGAACAAGACTGTGAAGCTGGTTAAGTCTTACGGAAGAACCATTCGACGGAAGAGGCCACATGGGAACCCTTGGAGGCCATGAAGGAGAAGTATCCACACCTCTTCAACGTCTCAGGTAAGAATTTTGAGGATGAAATTCTTTAAGGTGGGGAGAGTTGTTGGACCCAGAAAATTTTTTTTTAGGTTAAGCATGAGTTAAAATAATTTTGAGGTTTTGATATATTTAATTTTTTGAGTTATGATTATGTCAAAGTTAGTAGGAATTATCGAATGGGTAAGTGGAATTAAACTGATAATGTAATAAGGATGTTCAAGGACATTTTTGAGAGATCACTTAAGCATAAAAGAACATAAGCTTATAAGGAAGGTCAAAATGGACTTTTTGAACTCATTAAGGGTATAAATGGAAGAAGAACAGGCTGTCTTGCTTGTTAAGAAGAGAAAAACGTGAATTGAAAGGGGAGGAGAGTGAAAACGAAAATAGGAGAGAAGAAGAGAGGTTTCAGTGAAAAAAGAGAAATCAAGTTATTAAGGTAGGTTAACCATATTTTTTCTTGCCTTATTAAAGGAATAGGTTGTGTTGAGGATGAAGGAGATAGAGAGAAAAGAGGTCTGTATTTGGAAAAAGATAGATTAGGAGAACCCATTTGATTTTAGGGTTTCTAAACTAGGTCCTAAGTCTTCTAACCTAGATGGGGTATGGGTAGGTTAAATTTAAGTTAAATTTATGTTTGTTGAAATTTTGTGATTTTTGAAGT
>JAOSBM010000006.1:22528929-22539284 GCA_027568955.1 Erythroxylum tenue
TCAAAAATATGGTGAATTTTCTATTGATGCTTTTTAAGCAAATAATATTATGATGCCATGTGAGGTTTAGTAGTGATTGATCGTAGTGCGCCTTTATCGTAGGATATGTACCGGAATGACCTCTGGGCGTCCCGGTGCGTACTCTACGGTAAGGGGGCGCTACATCGTGAGTTCCTCCTTACACGTCGCGACGCCGGCAGACGACGACAAGTCGCGACGAGCTTCATTGGGCACGTCGTGACGAGCAAGTGAATTCTACACATCGCGACGCATATTAATTCCTTCGTCGCGACGTACAGACGGGGCTCCGACTAAAAATGGGAATTTTCCCTCACTGTAGCGGCCCGGCCCGCATCCATCATCTTATATCTTTGCCGAATTCGGTCATTTAAGGGGGGGGATGCAGGCATATACACAACAAAGAGACACACGATACAAACACCATCATCATACACACAATCGGCCACCGATCCACACACGCAGCCATTCGGGAGACCTAGACAGAGGCGATCCGATTCTGCACTAGACAGAGGTGAATGGAAAATAAGTTTTTGTGGCTTCAAAATAAAAAATCTAATTTGATTGTTAAGGTGGCTATGTCAATGATGTTCAATTTGAACATCAAAACAATTAAAAAACATGTTTGAGAGCTAATTTACAAGACGAAGTATGGTATTGGCATATGAGGTTTAACCACTTAAATTTTGCACCTTTCAAGGTTATGGGAGAAAAGAAGTTGGTAAACAGGATACCCTCAATTAGCCATCATAATCAATTATGTGAAGTATGTTTTCCAAGAAAACGTACAAGGAAGAGTTTTCCCAAATTAGCAACTTTAAGGGCATGTAGTCCTCTTCAACTTGTGTACGCTGACGTGTGTGGACCAATCAATTTACCTTCATTTAGTAAGAGAAAATATTTCTTACTTTTTATTGATGATTTGTTTGGAAAACTTGGGATTATTTTCTTGAGCAAAAATTAGAAGCATTTAGTGCTTTCAAAAATTTTAAGATGCTTGTAAAAAAGAAGAGTAGCTATAAAATCAAAACTTTACTATTTGATCAATAAAGCAAATTTACTTCTAAAGAATTCAATGATTTTTGTGCAACTCATAGCATTCGTCGTACATTTATAGTTCCCAGATCACCACAACAAAATGGAGTAATTGAGAGAAAGAATAGAACCATCCCTAATATGGCAACACGCATGATGAAGGATAAAGATATGCATAGAAAGTTTTGAGCTGAAGTTGTTTCTTATGTTATGTATTTTCCTAATCACTATATAACATCAAATATCAAAGATCAAGCTCCTCAAGAAATATGGGGTAAAATAAATTAGGATCCAAGATTAACAATCCAAACTTGAGGATCAAGATGTCACACTAAGAAAGATTCAAACTCGACGATCAAAGAGTTAATCATGTCCTTATATGATTCACATTTCAAAGGCTACAGATTATACAATCCAAACAATGGTAAAGTGGTGACAAGTTGAGGTGTTAAATTTGATAAAGCTATGTGAAAATTTTAGAGGCTTATGGATAGAAAATTTATAATTTTCTTTCATATTTTGGAGAAGAATAAAAATAAAATGCCATGTTTTTTTTAATACCATGTTGCCTATACAAGAAACAACTCCACCTATTTCAACATTTTCATTACCTTATGAAGAAATTTCAAGTGAAAGGACAAGGAAAATGAAAGATATGGGAGAGATTTGTTTAAGATCTCATGAAGTTATTCTTGATAATGATATATTGTATTGTCTTCTTATAGATAGTGAGCCAATAAATTTCGAAGAAGTCATATAAGATAAAAGGTGGAGATTAGCCAAAGATGTGAAAATCAAATCAATTGAAAAAGAATATTTAAGAATTAAAAACCCTTTCTAAGGGTCATGAAACCACTAGAGTCAAATGGGTATACAAGATGAAAAGGAATGCTAATGGAGAGGTAGAAAAATACAAAGCAAGGCTTATTGTCAAAAGATACGAGCAAAAGCATAAAGTTGATTATGATGATATTTTTGTACCTATTCCTTAATTGGAAACTATATGTTTACTCATTTGTTTAGCAGCTCAAATGAAATAAAAATTTTATCAATTAGATGCAAAATCAGCCTTTCTTAATAGTTATTTTAAAGAAGAAGTCTATATTGAACAACCATTGGATAATGTGATAAAAGAACATAAAGGAAATTTTTTAAGATTAAATAAAGATTTATATGAATTGAAGTAAGCACTAAGGGCATGGAATAGCTGCATTGGCAAGTATTTTTAGGAGTATGAGTTTGTTTATTACCTTAATAAATACGTACTTTACATCAAAATTCCTAATAATGGAGACCTAATACTTCTTTTTCTTTATGTGAATGATCTTATTTTTACAGATAAAAAGTTCAAGCTTGTTTAAAAGAATTTAAGAAGGTTATGTCACTTGAATTTGAAATGGCTGACATAGGACTTGTTACATATTACTTAGGTCTAGAGGTGAGACAAATGTAGGAAAGAATATTCATTTCTCAAAAAAACTATTCAAAGAAGGTCCTAAAGAAGTTCAAAATGATTACTTGTAATTTTATTAACACACTTATGGAAATTAAACTAAAATTGTCAAAGTATAAAGATGGAGAAAAAGAAAATCCATTGTTCTAAAAAATCTTATGGAAAGTTTAAGATATTTAACATGTACAAGGCCAATATCCTTTACTCAGTTAGAGTAGTAAGTCGGTTTACGGAAGCTCCCACTTCCACCCATATGAAAATTGCTAAGAGGATTCTTCGCTACCTAAAGGTACACTTGACTTTGGACTATTTTATTTCTATTCTAGTAAGTTCAAACTTCTAAGATTTTGTGACAACGTACGATCTTGGAAGAGATATTAATGATTAAAAGAGCTGGTTTTTCATTTTTTTTAGGTAATTATGCTATCTCATGGAGTTGAAAGAAACAACTTTTTATTCCACTTTCAACTTATGAATCCAAATATGTGGTGGCAACTTCATGTACTTGTCATGATATTTGGCTTAGAAAATTTTTGAAGGAACTTCACTTGCCACAAAAGAAGCTATAAAGAATGCATTGGTAAAAAGTTTGCACAAGCACTTAGTAAGAATCTAGTGTTTCATGATCGAAACAAGCATATAGGCAAAAAAATATTATTTCGTTAGAGACTGTATTACCACTAAGGAAGTAGAGTTCAAGTATTGAAAACTCACGATCTAAGTTGCAGATATTTCTTAAGTTAAACTTGGCATAATAAAGAAAATTCCAAGTTAAGGGGGGATAGTAGAAGTAGTAATTTAAAATGTTTAGAATGTGACTCTTAGAATAGTATGGTGTTAAAAATAGTGCGAATTATTTCAAGAATTTTCTCATAACCACAAAAATATTCTAATATTAAATGAGTCATTTACATTTGTATTTATGAATCTATTTATAAATTCCATAGTCCATTTTTTAGTAGTTAAGATAAGATAGAAAAAAAAAGTTTCTTTTCATTATTTATTCTCCATTCTGAAATAGTAACCAAATAAGCATTCCAAGATCCTTATTCTTTCAAGTTACTCTTCTTGTGGTACCTAATTCTCTTCATTGGTTAAGCCATGATGTCTATACTTGTTTGTGATCCCTTAAGAACTGATGCAAAAAGCTATTCATTTTGCAGAGAAGAGAGGATGAATTCTGATATACAAATGGTTGTGGATGTTGCATGGGGTAAGGGGGTGCATATTATTTATAGAAGTTCACAATGTGAATGAAATGGCAGACCAAGGTGAGAGGAGAATGAACATTCTTTAGTAACATTTATGGGGAAAAAAAGTGACCGAAGAAGATATAGATTTTCGCCTTTTTACCAACAAACCAAATGCAAAAGGAAAATAATTTTTCAGGAACTTTGTTGATAATTAATACCCTTAAAGATATTTGCTTTCTTTTTCTGGAAGAGGTTTTTCCAATTCTTGTTATAGTTTCGTATGGAAACTTAATTACCTCATATTTTCTAAACGAATGTAGAGTTTTCTTAAAGTACATTAACCCAAAACCAATATTGATGATTTCTGCTAAATCAATGTACCAAAATCAATGATGATATCGTAATTTCTGCAAACTAAGATAAAAGAAATTAACTATAATATTTAAACTAAATTATAAGCAATAAAATATAAATCAATCCTTAATATTTCAAAAACAAATTAAATCTAGTACTAATATGTTTTTTATTCGTTCCTTTCATTTGAGATCCATCAATGATTACATAAAACCCACGTAATTTTGTCGATTTTAGTGCCTAAATCGACCTTATTCCCTCAATTCTTCACCTACTGAAATTTGGAAAGATTATTTTGAAAATTCCTGTTTGACTAGTTGTTTTAGGACTTCTCTTGTCACTTCTTTGCTGTTACTAGCGTACAAGACACAGCCGCCCACTCTTCACCGCGTTCACCACCACTGCCATTACACAATTTTATGTCTTTTTCCGACAAAACTTCCAAGAACTACCACCACTGCAATTGTCTTTATTCAAGCCTCCGAAAATCCCCACCTCACAAAAGTGCTATAGAGATCACCATTGAACTTGATTATGGGATCTCAAGATTCAGCAAAAAGAATGTTACTGGAAGTATAATGTTAGCATTTACTAAAAGTATAATGTTAGCATTCAAAGAAGACCAATCTCAACACTAGACATTAGAATATGGTGGTAATTGTAGCTACTCTATAGACAAAGAAATTGGAGATAAAGTTGACAATTTTAATGTTAAAATCATTGGGGAAGATATAAGTGGATTTGTGAATAATGTTAATTACTTGTAATTGCAAGAGTGTTTTGGAACTAGGAAAATCCCTACCGTCTCGTTTTTCAATACGTAGGAAGAAATAAAATGTTTAGATATCTTAAGTGGAAAAGACGATTAAAAATTAGAGATTTTTGAAGATTAGGGTTCAGTCAGAGAATGAGACCCACTCAGACTGACGGAGCTACATTGGGACTCAATGGGGCATTGGGCCCCCCAAGGTTTTTTAAAAAATATTTTTAATATATATATATATATATATAAGAACGGAGGGCTTGAATATTAATTTTTTTAAATTTTGGGGGTCCAGTGCACCAATGACCCTTAAATAACTCCGTTCTTATATATATATATAACTTCGTTCTTATATATCGTTCTTATATATATATATAACTTCGTTCTTATATGTATATATATATATATATATAAGCCCTCTTATATTAAATTTCTGGCTCCGTCACTGCTCACTCATATCACTCATTAATCTGATTCTTAAAAATATATTAAAAAGATATTCTATTTTGATATAAAGAGAAAAAATACGAAATTTTAATGAAATTATGAATTATGTTATTTATATTTTGATTTAAATAATTGATAAAACACACATTTATATAAAAAAAATTAGATTATAATATTTTGGAGTTTAAAATTTTTTAATGTTATAAAATTATTTAATGTTAATTTTAAATTAACAAAATAATTTTATATTAATATTGATGTAATATATTATTTTTATTATTTATTATTTATATGAATCCACACTACAACAAATGGGACTTTTGTTGGGTCCCGTTTTCGAAATTCAACTCTTCAGAAAACCATAATACTCTCATGTTGGACTCCCGAAATTGATTCCGAAGCCCAACACTTGCGAATATCATCAAACTTAACTAGAACGTGCATACTACCTTGTAGGGTTATTTCCATGAACCCTTAATAGACATCATTTCACAAAGGTAGCGTGCTCACAAAAGGTCAACATCAAAACCAACTCATCCATTGAAACACAGGAGTCAATATAAACATGCACAATCAAAACTTCTTCATATATCGTCACATTACTCAAGCAACAGAGTTTGAAAAACTTTAAATACATCATAATCTGAAATCTCAAATTTTTAAAGTTACAAGAACTACAAAATTTCTAAAATGTGGCTAAAGCCTGCCTTGACTCTCTTTTTCACTCTATCTCTTGCTCATCACCTGAATGTGGGGACAGGAAGGGGGTGAGCTTGAAAACTCATGGGCAACAGTTTATAATAAAAAGATAAACAAAACTTTTGAAAACATTTTACTTGTTTTAGAAAACTTTCTTTGAGTTCATAAAACACTTGTTTCTTAGGCTTCCAGCCAAAATCTTTATAACTCATTTTCAATGCCGAATTTCATGTGTATGCGAATCATGAATGCATCACTCACATCAACTTGTCATGAACACATAAACATATCAAATGGTTTGGGTAAGTCCAAAACATGACGAACTACATATTTCCAATGAAATGGTCTTGTGTAGTCGTGAATTCTTGAGGGAGCCCTTGAGGGAGCTCCATGCCACTAGCGGGCAAGCGGGAGAAGCCTATACTTAGGTCAACGTGCACATGACGGTTCTTGAGGGACTACTACAAACCTACATAACACATAGATTTCAAAACCTTGTAAACATAATACCCAAAAAGGCACATTCTCTTGAAAACTTGCCTTTCATATACTTGACGTATATCTTGAAAACATGATTTCATAAACATGCATATTTTCAAAGATATCGTTTCTTTTAAAAAAATCATCACTCAGATCATACAACAAACATATAGCAGATTTCACAATCATTCATAAACAATAATGCAGCACTTATGATGCAAATGAAATCATAAAACTTCTTTGATTTGTAGAAAACAGTAGTAGCTTATTTACTCTATTATAAACATGTACCCACCTTGATTTCCTTGCCTATAGACTTGACTTGCTCAAAAAGCTTCTTTTCTTGTTCCTCTTGCCTCTCTTGATCCCCTTATACAACAACAAAAATTTCACTCAATAGGGTTTTCAATTGAAAATCCCTCACAACACAAATACTAAATTTGGTTCCAAAATACTTAAACCCAAACAGGTTTTAAACTTCATGAACTAAAATCCTTTCAAAAACTCAAAAGTTTCTAAATGATCTTACCTTCATTCTTCACCAAATGAAGATATCCTTAGCTCAAAGGGAAGCTCTTCTCTTCCTTTACTTGTTTCCTTTCTTGAACAGCTTCAAAATCTCTTTTGAAGGCTAAGGAAATTAAAACCCTAGCTTGTTTTCTCTTCTTTCTCTCTTTCATTCTTTTTTGTGTCTCTCTCTCTTATCTCTTTTCTCATCCATACATTTTGCTTCTCCAGAATCTTCTTATTCACGTTTTCTCCTTTATTTATAAGCAAGACAATACTTCTTCTTCCAATTATGCCCTTAATGAGTCCAAAAAGTCCATTTTATTCTTCTTTATAGGCTTATGTTCTTTTAAACTTTAGTGTCTTGCCAAAAATATCCTTGAACATTCTAACCTAACACTTTCTTCTTAAAAATGTCCCTTATTGTCTTAAGTTTCTAATGCCACCAAAATCATTCGATTTGGTTCAGTGATTCAAAAGATATACTTCAACTATTTTTGGACTACTCTTGTCCATAACAGTATACTATGCACAACTTCCATCTGAAATTTAAACATCTTACAGACTGAATTAGATTCTAATTTCTTCATACCATTTGTAGCTCCATGTCTCTAGTTTACCAAAAATCAGAAATCATCTCATTTAGAGTTCTACTGATCCCGAAATCATCAAAATACTGAAGTATGTTTAGTAGAATAATACCAGTTCATGTCCTTTAAGAGCACACTAACTGTACCCATCCCATGTTTTTCACTCAATCTTTATCATTTCACTTCAGATAGCTTCTATTTTTGATGAAGATGTATAGAAACGTCTTAGGAATCCAAGAGTTCAAGAATCAAGTCATTTGGAGGTCTAGTGAAGAAGTTATGGTCAAAAGAAGCAACCATGTTTATGACCTCAATCATACTAAATCTGTTTCGGGGAAACAGCCATAACTTTCTGTAGAAATTTCTGATTGAGGTGTTCTTTGGATGGTTCGAAAGAGGCTTTTAAGAGATATAACTTTCATGAAGACCTCAAAGGCAAATTCTTTCATCTAAGGGGTCAAAAATATAACAGAACATATGACGTCATTTTGAGACGAAAGTGACGTTATCAGACAATACAAAGTTAGGAAAATTGTCATAACTTTCCCTACAGATATCGGATTAAGATGTTATTTAGATGGTTGGAAAGAAGACTTCAATAGCTACAACTTTTGTGAAAACTAGAAGTGAGATTCGACCTCTATAAGGGGTTAAAAAGGGAACAGAAGAAGGAAGCAAAAGGTAAAACTAAGACGATGCTAAAGTCAAACTAAGACGATGATGACGTCATACTGAGACGATGATGACGTCATACTGAGACGGAAGCAAAACTAAGGCGATGCTGATGTCATACTAAGACGATGATGACGTCATTTTGAGACAAAAGTTAATCTAAGACGGAACAAAACTAAGACAATGCTGACGTCATACTAAGCCGATGATGACGTCATTTTGAGACAGAAGCAAAACTAAGACGGAACAAAACTAAAACGATGCTGACATCATACTAAGATGATGATGATGTCATTTTGAGGCGGAAGCAAAACTGAGACAGAACAAAACTAAGACGATGCTGACGTCATACTAAGACGATGATGACATCATATTGAGACGAAAGAAATAAAAAGGGCATAACGTTTAGCTCAAATGTCCAAAATTTTCATACTATCTACCGTTGGAAAGATAAAAGAAAGATCTACAACTTTCCAGAGGCAACTTCGCTCAAATATATTTATATCAATCCCAAATTTGCTCCTAAAGTCCAAAGACAAATTTTCCATTCATACACCAACGTACTGCACCCAATTCTTAACTTCATGACAAATTTTGAGATTTTTAGAGACATAATTAAAATTCGATGTCTTCATACGAAATGTAGCCATATATTTCTAATTTAATCCAATTAAGAATCATCTCGTTTGGACACTAAAGAAAACGTTGTGACTAAAAGACTGAAGCATACTCAGTGAATATTTTCCAGATCACTACCAAATTTGTTTCAAAATCTTTCCTTAACACAACTCATACCAAGATCATCTTTTTCTACTTTATTTACTCCTCATTCTCAACTTCATTTGAAATCAACATTATCCATAACGAAAATTTAATCCATGAATAATCATGAACATGAATTACAGAACATACATATGTGCACATATCCTTCATCAACTTGCTCCACATATTCAACTTCATTTTTGCTTTCATTTTATTTCTAACTTTCACCTTGATTTTTCCTATTCCTAAATCTCTTATTCACCAAAAACACCGTAGCAAATCATGAATCTATCCACATTTCTCATTCCCAACTTTACTCTTGTCTATCATTTCTTGGTTCAAGAACTTTTATTCATTGGTTCTTTACTCATGACTAATCACCAAAATTTTCAATTCAACAGCTCTAATCTTTTACGAAAAGTTTGGGGTCCAACACTTTTGGCTACATTTTCTTTAGTGACAAATTAAAAATCGATGCTAAAAGTCCAACATATAGCGACGTTTCACACAATAGTCGCTAAATAATAACAAAATGCACCACTTTTTACAACAGTTTACTAGTTTCATCGCCAAATGATCAACTTTTTGTGATGGCTTTGCAATTTTGTCACCAATGTGATATCATTTCACGATAATTAAGTAAATCATCGGTAGAAGTTGAGCTCAACAAATATGTTTTACGACTATTAATAGTAATTGTCTTTGTCGCATATTTTGTAGTTTCGACACAAAGGTGATATTATTTAGCGACGATTAAGTAAATCATTGGTAGAAGTTAAGCTCAATGAATACGCTATCATCGCAAAATGTGCAACTTTTTGCAACATATTTGCAATTTTGTGGTAATATGATAGCATTGGGTGACGATTAACAAAAATGTCACAAAAAGTCATGCTTTGGCAATGAAATGTATATTCGTCGCAAAAAATTATTGTTAAATACTTCACATATTACATTTAAATTGAACATAATTTATAATTATGCAAAAAGTGCATGCACATATGTGCTCTCTATAGCCTTTTTGGTTTTTGGTATCTTTGGAGCTAAGTAACTGAATGTGCCCATGACCTGAGTAATATTTGGGTTTAACCAGTGTTTATGGGAAAAAAGGAAATCATCTCTCCACCGACAACACCAACCCAATAACTGAACCAAATTTTAGTGGCAAAGTCGTCCAATGCTAGAAATTTTGATACAAATTATTGTAGATCTTGTTTGGAGTCATTTGAAATTCGACTAACTGCAACTTGGATCTTTAAATCCAGCAATCGTACTATTACAGGAATTAATGAAGAAGATGAGTAAATGATGGCGTGTCAAACCAGCAAAAATAAATTCCTACTCTAGAACACTTAAGCGAGTAAAGTGGTGAATAGGGTCGA
>JAOSBM010000006.1:22539384-22567087 GCA_027568955.1 Erythroxylum tenue
ACTCAACAATAATAAATCGATCAAGCACGGAGATTAAATAAACATAAGAAATAAACGAAAACAATTAAACCACGAGAGTCTCACGAACTATAGGCATCAAACGTAAAGTACCCTGACTAGATTAAAAATTTAGCCACACATAATGCTAGTCTCTATCTAATAAAACTGAAATTAACAAAATTAAAATTAAAATTAAACCTTCACCGAATCCTTAATTTCACTGCCCACTGTCGTCCACTATCTCCTCTAAGTTGCCGTTGCTGGTCTTCTAATGTCAAGAATTAATTCCTACCAAAAGCTCTCTGTCGGCGTCAATGTCTCCAAAAGCAGTCCCTTGTTTTCTGTTCCCCAAAATGCTATCGTCCACTACGCCGACACTGTTCCCTCCAAGTTTCTGCCGTTAACTCTTCTTCTGTGTTTTTCAATAATAATCGATCCCCTCTCCAACAACAAGTCTCTACCTCCTTAAAGTGTCGTCTCCTCCTCCTTATTCCAGCTAACCTAGGTTTTTGTTTCAAGTGGGCCCACCTATCTTTGTTACTTTCTGCGTGATCTCCCTTCTCTGCTTGTAGAGTGGATGGGCTGGCCCACTTGCGTGATGATTTTAATGCTGTGTCTCCTATTGCTTTGTGTTTTTCTCTAGCTAATAACCTCTGCTGCGTGAAGCCTCCTAGCTCCTTGATCAATTGACGCATCATAGTCCTTTAATTTGCGGTCTCATGCCTCACGTCCACGTGATCTCTTGGCTATTGATTCTAATTTATTTTTTTTTGCGCCGACCCTCCTTGTGTCTCTATTGCTAACTGATTTGTTGTGTTGCGTCTTCTTGCTAATTGCTATGCGTGTCTGCTGTAGCTAATCGATTGGACAATTGAAATGTCTCTATCTTCTATTTTGTCAATTTCACTTCAAATTGCGTCACTTTGTATTTCGTCACCTAGAACATACAAAGATATAAATTACCAAAGAAGCGCAAGCAAAGCATCACAAAAGCCTATCAAAAGAATTAACATGACAAAATGCAAGTTATCAGTAAACTTTGGGAAGTTTGAATGGATTAAAGAAGCTAGGAAAACAACAACATCCGAGTTATTGTGCTTTATACACACAGTTTAAATAAAACCACAAGATTGTTATCCAAAACTAGCGCTTATTCTAGTCTTTCTTTTACATGTATTTAAACTACTGTAACAACAACTAGTAGGACAAGTATAACAGAATTGGTTATTTTCCTTCTTCTGATATTCTCTCAAGATCTCCATTTATATGTCTCTCTCTCGTCCATCTCTCATGTTCTCTTATTTGAGCTATAACCTACCTAAAGATAAATCTGTATAACTTCTGGTATCAAAGCAATCGGTTCTAGGAAAAGAATCAATGGTTGAAAATACAAGGGGTGCTGAGTTACGTAGAATCAAAGAAAATTTAAAGAGCTTGAGGGAGGTATAAACCAAGAATGAGAAATTGTTTCTAAAATCACAAAATAGAGCAGAAAAGTTTTTGAGAAGGACATGTTGGAGCCTAAAACCATTCTCACACAATTCATACAATGATAAACAGTGGAACTGAGACCGACTATTCCAGTTACTCAAAACAATCCAAGAGTTGTGGATTGGAAGGAGTTCACAAGTGTTCTCAAACAGCACTTTGATGAGGAAATTTTCGATGACCCAGTGCGAGAATTTAAAAAGTTGAAACAGGAGGACTCGATGTTGGAGTACTGCACCAAATTCGACCACTATTCCAATTGGCTATCATTGTCTGAGGAATATTTGATTGTTTCTTCCTTAAAGGCCTCAAGCCAAAAATTGAAGTAATAGTAAGGTTGTTTGAGCCATCTTCCTTACATCACGCATATATGATGGTAAGGAAGCAGAAAGCAGTAACGATGGCGAAGGGGAGTACCTCTTTCTTCCAAGGAAACACATTAAGGAACGTGAGCTCTGAGGGAGGTCACAGCCCAACTCCTAGAATGCAACAACCATCAAAAGTAACAGGAGTGTAATGCCAAATGGAATATTACCCACCCTAATGGCTTCAAAACGTTTAACAATAAAAAAAATTTAAAACCCTAAAACACATCAACAATAAGGAATTTGACAATAAAAGGGAGTGGGGACTTTGTTTTTGGTGTGATAAAAAATATAGTATGGGTCATAAGTGTAAGAAGAAACAATTACAATTATACATGGTTGCTGGGGGTAAAGACTCTTTAAAAGCAGTAACAAAGGGAGAAAAAGAAGAATATGAGACAGAGTAGTTAGAAGTTCATTGTCCAAAAGTATCCATATAAGCAATCATGGGGCTAACATGTGAATAGGATTTTAAGCAAATGCGAGTCTTGGGAAGCTATCAAAAGAGGGTGATCCACATCTTGATAGACAATGGAAGAACCCATAATTTTGTGGACGTGCTAATCCTGAAGAAAGGCGATTGCGAGGTTAGGAATATAAAACCGTTACACAACACGGTAAGCGGAGGATTGCAACTTATATGTTACCAATGCTGCATGAACTTCACATGGACGTTGCAAGGTGTCTAATTCACTATAAACACATTGTTATTACCATTAAGGGGTTGCGACGTTGTGTTGGGAGTTCAACGGTTGGTAGGACTAAACAATGTTTTATGCAACTTCAAAGAAAGAACTATGACTTTCAAATGGGAGGGTCAAGTAGTTACACTAAATGGGAATCCAAAGGGGAGGTCCAAAGTGGTTTCAAGCAAAGACTTCCACAAATTACTTCAATGGTCAAAAGGAGGCCAACTATTCATGATGAAACTGACATTTCCAATTGAATGTCAACAACAACAACTAGGAGTAAAGGAAGATCCATAGAGCACCTTTGACAAGATTAATGTGGTTTTGTTGGAGTTCATCGTAGAATTCAGAAAACCAATCCAATTGCTGTTGGACAGGAAATATAACCATGAGATACGTTTAAAGAGGGAGTGGAAGCCATTAATATTAGACCATACAGATATTCGGGAGCTCAAAAAGATATCATTGAACAATCGGTGAAGGAGCTGATGAATTAAGACTTCATCAAACATAAATACAAACCATACACATAACCAACAGTCCTTGTCAAGAAGAAGGACGATTTGTGGAGGATGTGTGTGGATTACTGTGAGCTCAACAAACATACAATTAAAGAAAAATTCCATATTCTGTTAATAGAAGAACTACTTGACAAATTACACGGGACCAGTTGGTTTACAAAATTAGATATATGATTAGGTTATCACCAAATCTGAATACAGCCTGAGGACATCCCAAAAATAGCGTTTAAAATGCATGAAGGGCATTGTGAATTTTTGGTGATATTGTTCGGCTTGACTAACACACCATCAACATTCCAGATAATGATGAATGAGTTGTTTAAACTGCACCTTTGGTAGCTTCATCTTAGTATTTTTCGATGATATCTTGATTTATAGTCGATCTCTACAATCACATGTGCAACACCTTGTTATGACCATGGAAACGCTAAAAACTAATCAATTATATTTAAAAGTAAGCAAATACTGTGTTTGGAGCAAGGCATATTGAATATTTGGGTTATACCATCTCAAAGAAGGGAGTTGCGACAAACATAAGAAAGGTTATAACAATTAGAGATTGGGTGGAACTGAAGAATTTAAAAGAACTCAAAGGCGTCTTGGGAATTACAGAATATTGTAGGAGATTCATCAAGGGATATGGTCTGATTGCAAGACCCCTATATATAGAGTTATTGAAGAAAGAAAATTCTCAACAATGGAGTTAGCAACAAGAAGAGAATGAAGCATGTAAAAGAATGAAGGAAGCAATTACGACAGCACTAGTGTTAACACTTCCTAACTTCTCAATATCATTTGTAGTGGAGGTGGAAACTAGTGGGTTGGGCATTGGAGCAGTACTGTAGTAAGAGGATCACCCAATCTCTTATCTTAGCAAGATGTTAGTTCCAAAACATCAAAGGTTATCAACGTATGAAAAAGAGTTCTTGACCGTGATCAAGACAATTAAGCAATGTCATCATTGACTCAGTATCAAACCTTTCATTATTTGAACATATCACTAAAGCCTAAAATATCTATTTGCGTAGCAACTATCCACCCCATTCCAACAATTGTGGCTTCCAAAACTCTTAAGGTATGATTTTAAAGTACAGTAACATGGTGGGAAGAAGAATACGGTAATTGATGCCATGTCTAGATTCACCAGCTCAGAATTACTGATGATGCCACTTTCACAGGTACGAGGGGGTTAATGGAAGAGATAAAAATGGGGAATGGATCACACTGTAGAAGATATGATTAAGTAACTATCGAAAGGAGAGGTTACTTCAAGCGCATATGAATGGAAAAATGGGATGTTACATTGGAAGGAAAGACTAGTGATAAGGGCAGACAACACACTCAAAGAATAATTAATCAAGGTGAGTCATGATAGAATAATGGGAGGACATTCAGATGTATTGGCAACTACAAAGAAATTACATAATTTTTTTCATTGAAAAGGCTTAGTAAAGGATACTTAGAACTACTTTAAAAAATGCATGATATGCCAAAAAGGTAAGTATGATACATCAGCATATCTGGGTTACTATAACCCCTTAAAATCCCATAAGGAAGTTGGAGAGAACTCAGTGTAGATTTCATCGAAAGGTCGCCAATATCCAAAGGGAACTATTTGATATTAGTAACGGATGATCGATTTACAAAGTATGCTCATTTCATTTTAGTTAAATACCCTTATTTAAC
This sequence comes from Erythroxylum tenue, assembly GCA_027568955.1. Lineage (NCBI taxonomy): Eukaryota > Viridiplantae > Streptophyta > Magnoliopsida > Malpighiales > Erythroxylaceae > Erythroxylum > Erythroxylum tenue. Next base: position 22,544,134 of record JAOSBM010000006.1, read on the forward strand.
AAGGGATATTACAACATTATTCCTCAATCATATTTTCAAACTGCATGGAATGATAGAGGCAATTATCAGTGACATGGATCCCACATTTTAAAGCAAATTAAGCCACAAATTATTTAGTCTTCAGGAAGTTATCCTCAAATGCTTGATAGCTTACCACCCATAAACAAATGTACGGATGGAGGCAATTAACAAAATATTGAAAACATACCTGAGATGTTTTTGTGGAGTGACGCCCCAGAGGTGGAGTGAATGGATTCCCTTGGCCAATGATAGTAAAATACAACATACCATTCAGCCATTAACGCATCACCATTCAAAATGTTATATGGATATTCCCCACCTATCTACCCACCATACTTCACTAGTGACTCAAAAATTTTGAAGGTAGATCAAGCTCTTAGGGAATGAGAAGCAACATCAGAAATAAGAAAGTTCTACCTACTTAGAACACAGAACATATTGAAACAACAAGTAGACTTAAAAAGGTCATAACAGGAATTTGAGGTAGGTGAATTGGTTTTATTAAAGCTACAACCCTACAAGCAACATTCTCTTCAAAGGACAACCAGCCACAAATTGTGACCATTGTATTACAACCCTTACAAAATTCTGAATCTTGTGGAGAACGTAGCTTATGAGTTGGAGTTACCTCTTGGAACATCTATTCATCCAATTTTTCACGTATCACAACTTAAGAAAACCCATATGGGATAAGGCAGAACGTCTACGTCCTTATTGGAAGTACTCACTACAATAGAGCATGTCCTAGTGGCAGTGTTAGGAAGAAGAATGGTCAAAAGGAACAATCGCTAAGCAACGTAATTATTAATTCAATGGTCAGACGGTTGAAGTGAGAACACTTCATGGGAATACCTCTTTTAACTCTAGAGACGATTTCTGGAGGTCAACTTGATGGACAAGGAAGTGAGGGGGTGTTTGTTGCAGGAATTAATGAAGAAGACGAGTAAACCACAGGAAGTTCAAATGGAATGAAGAAGCTAGCAAAACGACAACGTCCGAATTATTACACGAACGCATCATTTAAATAAAACCATAAGATTGTTATACAAGATCAGTCCATATCCTAGTCTTTCTTTTACATGTATTTAGACCACTATAACAATGACTAGTACGACAAGTATAACAAAATTGGTTATTTTCCTTCTTCTGATATTCTCTCAAGATCTCCGTATCTCTCTCTCTCTCTTCCCTCTCTTTCGTTCTTTTATTTAAACTGAACATACCCAAAGATGAATTAGCATAACACATACTTTTATAAACCTACCCAAACCACCATGACTAAGAAGGTTTTTTTCACTAAAAGTATTTGTTGCTTTCTTTTAGCTCTTGACAAAAGTTTTCAATCTTCTATTATAACAGCAACAACTCGATGATCGTTCTCCAAATCAGCAAAGGAGATAGTTGTTGGGTAGATTATGGTTTTGTGAATTTTAGATTGGGTTAAGTCACGTTATTAATAATTAGATTAGAAATTTTAGTTTATAGTTATTTAGAATTATTTAGAAATTAGGGTAAATATGAAATTAGGGGTATTTAAAAATAACTAAAGGATCAATAAGAAATTATAATTAATTAGTAGTAATTAAAATTTTAAAACTTGTTCTAATTAATTGAATTAATTATTAGTAATTTTATCGTAGTTACCAAAAAAATCTAACATAATGCTACATTTATAGCCCAACATTTGAAAAGTAGCCTTCTAATTTTTTACAAAAATAGCCTAACATTAGTCCCCCAGTTAACGAAGCTAACATGGCAAGCTACTTCAATTATGTTAAGTTATACCAAGTGTTACGGGAAGCCCACGTCATATTATAATAAACTTAAATTATATTACATTAAAGAAAACCAAAGGAACCCACGAGGGCTGTGGTGGAGCGGTTAGGGCTCCTCCACCTTTAACCAAGGTCTCGAGTTCGAGTTTTGAGAATGGAGTCGCTTTAAAAACTTGTGAGGGAGAGTTTTGCTGCCCAAATGAGTCCTATCTTACTCAAATCTGGACTAATCAGTTGCCCCTGTGGAACCAGATACCGGATGATTTAACCCAAAAAAAACAAAGAAAACCAAAGGAAAAAAAAGCCCAACATTACTTCTTCCCTCTGCCAATATTTTTCCCTCCCATCTACCAGACTCATTTTGTTATGCCCATCATTTGACAACTGCCCACCATCTGACAATGTCATTTTTGTTATTCTCTTTTCTTTGGTGACATCATTCTTGATGTCTCTCATCAAACTCTCAAAGTGTTTCCAATTTTACAATTTAACATATGTTTTGAGCAAGCTAAAATTTGGACTCTCAAGAGTTAACTTATCCACAGTTATCTTCCTACTCTTTACTCTTTAGTTTCTTATAAATCTCTTAATTACTTTGTGTCATTCTAATTCTACCCTCTACAAACCTACACTAAGGAGGCAACATTGCCTACTTAAAAATCTGTGACCATAACTTATATAAGATTCCTTCTTTTGTCATTCGCATTCTCTATCGCTTTCTTTGTGAATTTATCTAATTTTGACTTTATGTTATCTTTTGATAATCTTAAATCTTAAAATTTTTAACCCAATATTTTTCTTTCTTTCACTAGTCTTTCTTATATTATAACTAATTTGTGGTTTCAAAAGTTGGTTTAATCTTGAAAATTAGATCTAATCGATCCCAAAGCTTGAACATGTTTACTTTATAGTTTGCTATACTATTGGGGTTTGTCAACAAATAGTAACTTACACAGGTTGGTTAACAAAGATTAGTATATTTGACATTCATAGTACTAGAGAGATCAAGTAGTCATTTTCTTTATTTACTGCATAGTTTGTCTTTGTTGTAAAAGTGATCAACTTTGTGATTAAAGCATGATGTTTTTATGAAAGTAAAAAATTTGGGTGCACATTCCATTCCTCTCATTAGACCCTCGATAGCATTCGTAGCTACAACCCAAATTCCATTATTCCCTTATTGCATCAATAAATATACAAGTGGTCTAATCTAATATACTTTTTTGTATGTGATGTCTCTTATTAATACATTCATAGGAAGATATTGTAATAGAATTAAAAGAAATATGGGCAGAAATAAAATAAATGTAGTTTTTGTTGCTTATGCATCTAGTATATACTTGACGTGAGAAGAGTGTAAAGGTGTCGTTAATAGGTTCAAAAATGTTGTCTATTGTTCTTTTGATAATTTAGCAAAGTTGTAAGGATATATGCTCAATTTTTTGGGGAGAAACCATTATGTTCAATGATAAAACAATATTAGTATTTATTAGTATAAATGGTAAACTAATTGTATTTCATTTTAATTTATAACGTGATTTAGATATATATACCTTATATTGATTGTCCAACTATAACGCGAAGATAAAGTTAGAGATATTAAATGTTTAGCCTAATATTGATCAATATTTTTATCGTGAATTAAATACAAAAGTAAGTATTACAATTATAGTTTTAACGATGCCATTATTATACAAAATTTTAATCAATATTCAAATTGAAAGTGTCTTATAAGTATTCAGAGTTGGTAAATGAGTTGAAGGTTTGTTACTAATAAAATTACGACAGATATCTTCTATGTGTTAAAGTAAGAGTCTCATTGGTAATATTCATTTTAACTTGCAAGATGTAAGTATATATATTGATTGGGAAGTTGGTTTGTAACATTTAGGAGTTATGAAACAATTGTTTTTCCTCTTTTTGCACAACTTTGGTTATTAAGAAAGAACTATTTTTCTCGATAAATTTGCTACATTTGTATGTTATATATGTAATGCTTGGCTAGTTACGTGGGTATAATCTTATTCATCCAAATGTAGCTCATTTTATTTCTTATTAAGTCTTATATTTATATGAACATGTAGCTTTATTGGCTAAGTCAAAGAAATGTTCAATTGAAATAATCAAAATTATTTTACTAATTTGTATATGAACATGTCCCCCAATATGGAATGTTGTTTCCTTGGCTAAGTCAAAGAATATTAAAATCTTCCTTAAACTTTTGTCAACTTTCCGGAGAGAAAAAAAATATATTATATTGATTGATTGTTGCGTATGTTGAAATTTTATTAAACCCAGTCTATTCTTAATTCCGGATCGACAGAGGGAAATGGACCTACCCCAAATTCCTAGGCTAATGCTATTAAATTCTATTCTGAAAGGGAAGAATTTTTTAGACAAGTGAACAAAGAAATGGGAAAGACACTCCAATAGTCCATCGACACAGCAATTCCATACCTTCTAATAGAAAGTCGTCAACAAATGGTTTAACAAATTATATAATTTATACTCTTATTTATACCTTTCTACTCTTATTTAGTCATTATATAATTTATTTTATACATAATTAACTAAAACAAATAATAAAAATTTTCAATAATTTATAAGATAATTTTTAAATAATTATAAATAAATTTTATAATAAGAATAAAAGTATCTATAAAATAATAAATAATATAAAAATAATATAAAAATAATTTTTATAGTAATATTCTAATAATATTTTCCCAATTTTTTTCTCAACTTATACTCACACTCTACAAGAATAAAAGTACAAAATTAGTTACATTCATTCCAATTGTCATTCACTATTTTTAAAAAGATGCATTTTCATTCCCACTTCTTGGTTGCTAATTACGAAACATGACCTAAATGTTGTGACTGACGTTTGAATACGTAAATTGACATCATTCAAATTAAAAGGCCTTCCCCTAGCAGCTATTTCAATATACAAACCTGCAAAAGCATTGTATCACATCTTGCTATTTCAACAGTAATTCACAGGACATATTAATAGAAAAGTTATATAATATTCATCAATCTCAACCAAGTTTAATATCAAAAGTAACACTTTCAGTGCCAACCAAAAGTAGCAACAGCCAGGATGTCATTACCAGCACCAAAGATAAGTGTCACATCCACGATGTGAACAGCAAGGCAAATAAAATGTTTCAAAACGGAACACGATATAGTTGAACCTGATAGGTGCAACCCTAACAGTAAAACATAACCCGCTTAACTTTCTCCTTCAAAGCAGGTAGTGGACGCACAGCAGCTCCAGCACCAGGGCCTCGAGTGCTTCTTGCAGCTCCACCTCCACCTCCACCCATGCCGCCACGTCCTCCAGCAGTTCCACTTGTCATTGAACCACTGTCCGATGTCTCTGGCTCCATATAGAAACGAGCTCGAAATGCAGCAAGATGTGCATAGTATGCAGGGGGTACTGCAATTATGAAATAAAAACCATTAGACAATGTTGCTCTTACACTACATAACATCAATTATCGGAATTCCCACGTTAAGAAAACTGCGAGAAAATGCTAACCAATGGAAACGGATCTTGTGCATCTCGCATATCTGCAACATAATTACAAAAACATACAATAAAATTAATACCAGAATTTAAAGAGAAAACAAAGACCGGAAAAAGTGATAGCTGGTTGCCATCAGTACTTTTGGTCAAACCACAAATTACCAACGGGAAAAAAAGGTAACCCCTATTCCAACATTCCAAAGATGAACATACGTGTAGCAAAGGTTGTTTGTCAAAGATTGCAATCCATCAGCATTAAACTTGTTCTCATCCCATAGAACATGGTAGTGGGCAGGACGACTCGTTCCCTATTTGTCAAGTTGGCACGCTGTTAAAAAGTTTTGATGAAATGAAGCTAAGCTTATCTAGCATTGGAAAAATAACCGTGTTTCTTACCTGTATTCCAGCATGGCTACACAAGTAAAAATCAAATTCAGTTGGATGACAAATTTTCGAGTCCACAACAGTACCTGGAACGGAATAGTTCATGATATACTGTGTCACATGTTAAGACTGAGTAAAATAAAGTAGTACAACTCATTTCCAGAAAGTTACAGCAAAATCAGATACCAGGCAGTATATTCCCACTCCTGTCAACAGATCTCGAGTTACGGTGATCGTTTGCAAACAACCTTGTGTGATGACGTTTTTGGACCACAACAAATGTCACCGGCGGTTGATAATTTGGTTCCAAGGAAGCACATGCCTTAAATTTCAGTGAGGCACAAGGAAAAGCAATAGTAATAAGGAGGTGCATGGTACAAGTATGAAGTACATAATACAAGGAAGAATAGCTGAACCATACTAAATCAAGAAAAGTAGTTTAACCTTGCGGATAGCATCAAGCTCATACAGCAAAACTTGATAGAATTGGCCCTCACTCACTCCATCCCTGGAGAAGCCCACCAAATAATATAACATACAGTAATTGTTTAGAAGCAAAGATAGCTTTAATATAGCTATCATGAGAATTAGAAATACCTGTAGAATATTATGCGCTCTGGCTTCTGCCCAGTTGCTTTACGGAATGATATAAGAAGTTCCCTGCATAGAGAAAGAATATCATAAAGCAGCTTGGTCCTAAAATTCACAGAAATATAAGGCAAAACAATTCTAATCTCTAACAATTAATGTGAGTTGAACATCATGAATGGCACAAAACACACACACTTGATGAGAGAGAAGGGTTAACAATACTTGATCATTCCACCAGAGACTGTCCCTCTCACAGGATCTTGCCATGTCTTGAACAAATCTTGGATGAGCTCTTGTCGATGTGCTTGTGCACAAACCAAACCAGCATACTTTGTAACCTCTGGCCAATCTTGTGATGCTACAACCTGAGACCGAAAAATATTTCCACATTACAGGAAAATGTAAAACTTAAACAAACACAATTAATCATTCTTAAAATAAAGGATGAAGCATTTGAAGACTTACAGCTGCAATGGATGGGCTGGAGTCTTCCCCTGGATGAGGATGAGTAACATCCGCACCAAATATTATAGTAGGTCTATCAGTGACCAAAGGAATACGCCTAGATATCGCATCAACAAGTACTGTATTCCTTCCCCCAACCTTGACATTTATTTTTAAGGCCACATTGGCCAAATATTGCTTGCTCATCTTAAATACATGCTTTGTCAAACAACATTGTGATACAAGTCCAAGATCTGTCTCACATATCCTTTTCAAGTCACCTGCAATGTAAAGTCATTAAAAAAAAGAAAAAGAATCAAGCTGCAGTCAAATACAAATACTTTGTACTTTAAAATACAGCAATTACACAACAAAATATAATGAGCTTAAAAAGCACGTTTGAAATGATCATGATTACCATAGAGAGAGCCGTTATTATCTGGAAGAATAACAATGAGCAAGTCAATCTCCTTGCTATGGGGTTGAAGTTTTGTCATCGCATCGTGGTATCTTGTTTTCAAAACCCTTTCCACATGCTCAGGTCGTGCACTAACAGGAGGTAGGACTGGCTGAGGATTAAATTCCTGCAAAAAACAAATATTACTATTTAGCAAAGCAAGAAAACAATATAAAACATATCTAAACCCAATAACCTCATCATTAAAGATTACATACCATGCCAGAGATGTAGCACATGTGAGCAAGTTCTGAGCAAAATCCACCGGCCACACTATCTTGAACACTTCGAGAAAAATTTATGCAGATCCAGCTCCTAACCGTCCCACCATTAACCATTTTCTGGAAATTTTGATCAAAGATTATTTCTAAATGACTAGTTCACCGATAAGGCAATGACCAGCAGATATTGCCAGCAGCAAATCCTAATCTCATATAAATAGGGAAATTCCCTCATACATATACACTAAAAGAAACTCTTTGCTTCTTCAATCAGATGTATTCTATTAACTCTTGTATGAGAAAACATAAATTCTCATCATGCTCCTGTTTTCTGATCCCAGACCTTCAGTATTGTCCTTTACATCCAGTGGATTGCACACCCAAAAACTTTTTAGTAGACCAAAAAAAAAAGAGAATAATTTAACTTAATTAATGTATTGGATTTAACCTCCATGGAAATTTAAATCATAGAAATAACTAGCATTTTTAAATCAATTTAATTTTGTTTTCTACAAGTAATAGTAGACTAAAACAACCAACTTAGTTCGTTTATTTGGATAGAGATGTAGTTATAAAGTTACAAATAATATCTCAGCACTAATCCTCGGTTCAATTGTTCAAGTAAACCTATATAAAATTCATCAATTCTAATTCCCAAAAAAAATTCATCAATTGCTTCAAGTACTGGCTACAATCATCTGTGAATTCCAGAATGTCACAATCATCTGTAAATTCCAGAATGTTAGTCAAAACATACACAACCCATCTTCAACTAAGCATTTTCAAACCTAAAACTAGCTTACTTCAGTTCTGTCCAACTTTAATTATTTAAGGAGACCCACATACAATACTCTTCTAATTTAATCTACCACTTTGCTACACATTTTGCTTACAATTGAGATGTTAATTCTTTCCAACCCCTACTAAAATCAGCCTCCATGCATCCAAAGAGTTTTCCAACAAAAATATAACCTCTACATTTCTCCTTTCAACATCCGCTGTTTCATCAGAATGCATATTGACACTAAATATATAGACTAAGTTTACCATTTTAGCAATCAGAGGGAAAACATTGTGTTGAAAATACTTTACATGACACATTATGTTGAAAATATATGAATTGTGCTCATTGTAACTTGTGATCTCATAGCAATTTCAAATAAATTGATTAAATTGGAGAAGGGAAGAAAATACTTCAAATGCATCATGAACTTGAAATGAATAAATGCAAAGGGCTTATATAAAATGATTTTCTAACATATCAGGAGGAAGAACCTTATTCATCATGTTCCACTGTCCTACTTGGGGGTGGCAATCCTTCTCCCTACCAGTATCATGATATTTTAACTGCACAAAATTGTATGAATTAAATCAGAAGACAATTGTTTCACAAAGTAGTAAAGAGTAGAAGAGAACATTTACCCAGGGGGCTGGAAGAATGCGAGCTTCAACTTGAGCAAGCCTGTCGCTGATTTTAATTCCAAACTCTTTTGCATATGGATCATTCTGATAAGCATTGTGTTGAACAGTCTGACAAGTAACTCAATAAATTAAATTTCAGTCTAGGTTTGAGTTATTTTATCCTTCTGGGTTTTAAGGTGAGAAAACCAGTGCAATACAATAATCACCAAACAAAATTCTTATAACTGCTTAAAAGGCAGGTGACTTAAAACTGGTAAATATGAGAAGTACAACAGGAAACGAGACGCAATATCACCAAAAATATAAAAACCAACTACTTTCCAACTAAAAGAGCCTAGTGTAGTAATACAAAATATCACAAAAAATCTAAAAGCTACATAATATCTAGATACAGCAGACAAGAGGAAAAAAATGAGCTAACATCATACCTTCATAATATCATACTCCCTTTCTTGGGGCCTTTGACAAGTAACCTTCAGAAGAGCGGTAATCTGTCTCTCATTCAATCTCTTAGAGTACCTTTGGCCTTCAACAATCTTGCATACCTGCTTAAAATAACCCATAAGCAGAAATCTTCAAACATCACATACAGATTTGGAAATTTTTCATGTGCATTACCTCCATGGGTAAGTAGTTTGGTCTCTGTTGATTCCCAACTTGTAGACATGGCCACTGGGCATGTTGAATAACAAACCCATAAGTCTCATAAAAGTACTCCACCACCGATTTCATTGTTCCCCTGTCATCCACAGGAAAACTAACAAAAACAAAGTTCCAACTTAGAGAGACCAAATCATCCTGAAGAATTCTAACATAAACAAGCATCATATGCTAGCAAGTTACAGAGAGAAATTACTCACGTCAACTCGCGTGTTGTTTGAGACGTTAATCCAGATATGCGATATTTCCTTCGCATATTTCCCCTATGTGTTACCTCAACTTTGACTCCCCTAAGAGCCTTCTTGATCTATCAAGAAGGAATGATGCTCAAATATCATTATTCTACAAAGATTATATCACAAGAACTTTATGCAAATTTTGCAGTTTAGCAGCTGTAGAATGTGCAAGCAATAACATTAATTACCATAAAAATCAATAGGTTACCTTTACACGATCGGCATCAGATAATGGTCGAGATGAGACATCTCGATTCAATAATTGGTTTACAAATTCAATAACGGGCAAGGGTTCAATGAAAGCAGTAGATGACATATCTGCATCAAAAACATCAAATTATGGCTACATAAGCATTAGAATACATCAGAATCTATAATAAAAAGCCTATGTACAAGTCATATACAAAAAGATATAGATATATGAATGCAAAAAGAGGGGCAAATTTTACCAATATTGAGCGACAATCCCATTTGTGTAGGACGAATACTCTGGTAGAAGCCTCGCCAGCTCTCCAAACCCTCACCAAGAGTCTGTCTTCTACCCAGATCAGGAGAATAAAAAGATCTACCAACTGGACAGTACCTACACTCAATTCCAGCTCTAAGTCAGCTAAACAAGAGCACAGTTTACGAAATAAAACATAGGACTACAATAGTACCGTGTTGTTGGCAATTCTCGCAGAACAATGTCCAGAACTTGAAGCGCTTCCTGAGGTGCATCAGCTTGTTTTCCTTGCAAAAAGAGTCCTAGATGGTGAAGGTCTGCCCGTGCAGCCAACTTTATCACAACTCTAAATTCCCGAGGACGCCTACATCCAGAAAAAATAAATAAATCAAAACCATGTCAGAGAAATCAACATGTACACTGCAACCCAAAAATTTGCAAACAAGTAAAAAACTGAACAAGAACCTTTGTGCTCCTGATCCATCATCCTCATCAATAAGTGTAATTTTGAATTCCTTGGAAATAAATGGAAGCGGCCCAGCAGTATATAAACTCTTTCTACCATCATATGCTGGGAGACGCTTTCCAAGATGAGATTCCCTGTACAATTTAACCAATTGCTCCATGACCGCACGATTTACACCGCGGGAAGTCACTTCTGGAGTAATGGTAACCTAATTGCATAAAAAAAAATAAAATGATTAATGCACATAAACATAATCCAAGTAAATAAACAAGCATTCCTGAAATCATCTGACAAGACTCACATCATACTGATGCAAATCCTTGTCGGGCAATTCAGCAAAGAAATGATTGGCTTTGACAATGCACTTAATGCCATTGGTTCCCTTGCCAGGTCGCAGAGGAAATCGCATTGATTTTGTTGATGGTGGTGGTGGAGCAGTTTGGCTCGAAGAAGCCTCTTCATGGATGGATAGCTGCTGCATCTGCTGTGACAGTTGTGGTGGCGCTGACACAGGTTGAGGAGTCACCCCTGCTTGATATGTAGGTGCAGTAGTTGCTTGGTGCAGCTCGGGGACAGGTGGTCTAGACGGCCCTCCATAAGAAGGTCCTCCTCCACGCTGTGATCGTTGCATTCCTCTTCCTCTGCCTTGATATTCCGGAGTATGATGCTGCTGTGGCATCCCACCTCGACCTCCTCGTCCAGCTCCACGACCCCTTCCACCACCAGCACCCGGCCCCTGCGGTTGAGACTCTTCAGGCTCCGACCTCTCGCCCCCACCTGAAGGAATGTCACTTCTTCTCTTCCTCACCATAATGATATCTACTTTACATGGACAAATAAAGCCAGTTAAGAACACCCCACAAAGAGTACAGAAAATAAGTCCAAGCTCAGTTACTGACGCCCAGAATAAAAAAACATATATAAGAACCGAATACAATCAAGGAAGTCCAAAACAACTTAAAGAAACCCTAATTTCTCAACTTTTAGCAGTTAAAATGCTTCCCAGAAACAAGTTTTTATGGAGTACAGAAAGAGACCGAAAAAAATACAGAAAAGAATAACCTACCAAAAAACGCTAAACAAGCAACATCATTGTTTTACAGAGACGGAAGACATTAAACACATTACAACCGACAATAATATGTTGCATTAAACACGCACTAAACCTAATATTAATAAGTCAACTCCACAAAGCAGATACAACAAAACACACAATAACAACACAATGAAAAGGGACAAACTACCTCAAAAGCTAAAAAGTATAACGAGAGAAAGAAAACCCAAGCGGAAGGACGACCACAGTGGTTAAAAAAGCGTTATCTCACACAGCAATAAAAAAAATCTCAAGAAATAATCCCCAAATCGTTATCAGAATCATCATCAGAGGCTAACCGTAAGATCTACCGATCTGTAACCAGGAAAAAGAGGTACTCACTTTTCCTAAGAAACCCTAAAAATGCTAAAACAAAAACACTGGCAGATTAAACTAACAGATCTGAGAAAACTATGTGTGTCAAACTTGAGTAGATCGAAACGCATAGAAGAGCCAAAGAAGAATAGAATATGCGATAAACGCTTCGAAAACCGCTTACCTTGAATCAAAGCAAAAGGAAAACAAAGAGAGAGGGAAAAACTGGGTAGGTAATGAGCGCCCGCTTAGCACACTACAGCCCTTGTTTGAGAAAGAGAGTGTGTGTGACTAAGGAAGGGAAAGGGATTAAGAGAAGGCAGTAAAAAGAAGAAGAGGAAAAGAAAAAGGGTTAAAACTTAAAAAGAGGAGTTGCGTTGTTGAAGGAGAGAGAGGCCGCGCAAGCGTAAGCGCAACAAAACAAACAAAATAAACCTTCGCTTTGTAAAAATCAGGAAATGATTACGAAAACATCCATTTTATGTGCCTTTTATAGGGGTGAGCGGTAGGTACTTGAAAATGACCACTTTCTCCCTAGTCCCTACCCTTCCATCCTAATATCTTACCCTTTCCTGTCACTTTGACATGTGGTTGTTGACCTGGCAAGACCCTTTCATTTGGAATGGTCCACTCACCTGGTGACTTGGCCATTTCTTGCCATCTCACTCGCTTTTATTTTTCATCTGTTTTTTTTTACTAACCAGCACTTTATTATATTATAAGCTAAGAAACAATGTAATTCGGCATTTACTACTAAACTTTTTCTCCTATCCTATCATTAAAAGAATTTCGTTTAATTTTCTGTTTTTAATATGTTCAAGATAAAAATTTTGGATGACGTGTACAAATTTGAAAGCGTAATAGATTTTTTAGATACACTGAAATAGCAAGTCACATTTTAACTCAATAATGGACATCTTCGCCGTGTTTTTAAAGAGCTGGAATACCAGAGTTATTTACGGGTACAAATACAGTTACGTACATGATACTATCATCAAAAAACCAGGTAAATCGTTGGGAGTCCAAGCGGCACACGCACATAATACTGCCAGATCGTTACAATTCTCATGTTTTAATTTATCCAGAAGATGTTTATTTGCTATCATAATAAGTCTCGGGCGTCCCAAAAGCCAAAACCAAAACATAGAGCATTATTAGGTCATTGCCACTATCGTTCATACCGTATTGGTGGAGCCTCCACTTTCAAAGCCAAAATCTTCACTAGTTTTCCTTTCCAGCTGTCTTTAATATTTACACAAATATTTGGAGTTCCCGAGGGAAATGATTAAAAGCCATAAATGCAAAATACTACTAGTACTAGTAATCAAAAGGATATGTAATTACTTGTAATAGTGTGTAACGGATACAGAGAGTGCGCGAGTGGGATCGGTTTTGCTTTTAGTGTTCGCGAGGAAGCCGTACCATCATTGGGCCACTTCCCACTAAATGCCAAACCCCTTTCTTTTTCCTTCACCTCGCTATCACTCGCACCTCTTCCTACTCGCTCAATCCCATTTGACACCTCCCAATCTGAATGTTATTTCCACCACTACGAGCGCGTGCGGTGCACTCTCCAAGGCATAAAACCAAATGGGCAAACAATCAGACGTCCAATCAGAGGGGGGTTTATCGATATTATCCTTTTCGGGGGTGGCTTATTATAAATGTAAATAATGACGTGGAAATCGGACCTAGGTCTTGATGCGCTTGCTCCCGAAGGTTCTTTCCTTTTTTTTTGCTCGCTTGCATTTTTTTCTTTAGTCAAAATTAACTATGAGAAGGAATCAATTACTTCGTTACCAATGTTTCATAATTTGTATTTGGGTAAGCACTTAGTTAGCAAGTTGATAAACGGAATAGACGGACTCGGAGTGAATCTGGACCATTCAATCCTGTTCTCTTTAAGTGCTTACAATTTTATCTCCCATTGTATTATGCATATAACTGACGTTTTCCTTTTATTTAAAAGATGCATTATCTTCTGTGCATTTTATTTTAAACTTTAATAGTTCAAATCAAACTTATCGTTTTTAAATGCAATGTAAAGGAATTAGGAGTATTATATATAATGACAGAATTAGCAGCTCCAATAAATTAAATTAAGTATATGATGTTTTTAAGGGTTTATAACAAATACACAGTTTTTGTTATACGATAGGGACTAATGCTTAATATGATATATTCAGTTTAAAACAAAAGATAAATGATATCGCTTTAATTTTCTTTTTTGACGTATTTAACTTGATGGCTTTAATAAAAAGAAACAGCATTTGATGAATAGGATTCAATCTTCTTATTTAAAACGTTAATGGAATTAAAGTGAATCATCAGATAAAAGGATAAACATAATCTTCCATTGATATTTAAACAACTAGTAACTGATTCTGTTAAATTAATTATCAACCAATTACTGATATTGTTATTTGCAAACAGAAACAGTTACACCAAACGGATTCTCAAACTTTGACTTATCCTATGAAGGTTACTTAACTGTTAAGCATATTAAGCCGGTTGCTCGGCTGGCATTGGAATATTCTTTAAGCTGATATGAAGCGTATGCCAAGTATGAAGAGTCTCTCCCGTTGCAATTTGCAGCTAAAAATAGTGTTTTGAAATTTGAACTGGTTATTAAATTGGAGGTTTTACTGATGACTGATTTGACCAGTTCGACCGGTTCAATCAGGGAATATTCTTTAAGCTGATATGAAGCGTATGCCAAGTATGAAGAGTCTCTCCCGTTGCAATTTGCAGCTAAAAACAGTGTTTTGAAATTTGGACTGATTATTAAATTGGAGGTCTTACTGATTACTGGTTTGACCAGTTCGATCGGTTCAACCACTGGTCGAACCAGTGTAACGTTATAATTATGCAATAATTATATTTAATTATATATAATATTAATAATATTTAAAAAATACAAAAAAATAAAAAAAAATAAAAAAAAATAGTGAATCAGTGGTCGGACAGGTCAAACCGGACCGATCCGATCGGTCAATTGACCGGTTTTGATCTGTTCTCACTGATTTAATTAAGAACTGATTTTGAAGGGTGAACCGGATCGGACCGCCGACCGGCCACTAGTCGAACCGATCGGATTGACCGATCCGGTCCAATCCGGATTTTAAAATCATGGCTAAAAAGAAAGAGATTACTTATTAAGAAAGTCGAAATACTAACTTGTTTAGTCTAGTACCTTTCGTGCTCCTTGGCCAATTCCACTCCTCGTACCCTATCATTCCAAGTACCTTGCGCTAGTTCTCTGGCTATCGAAAAAAGGTTCTACAAGACAGCAGCTACCTTGTCTCATTGTGCAAAGCTGAACTTTCAATGTACACCCCAACAGAAGCAAATTACTAAAATTGTCATTTCATAAGATGGGCTTCAATCGCAGAAAGGGCAAAAGCCCAAATACTATTCTGTCTGCTTTGGACTTGTCACTGACTTTATGGTAGACGACAATTGGGGAATTCGAGGGTTCTCTTCCTTTCTCCTTCATTCTTTAGGATTTTAAGACAAGCACATTAGTCGAAAAATGTCATCAATTTAGGGGTATTTATAGTAGGATAATCTGATCCGTTTATAAATAATTTGAACCTAAACTTGAATGTTAGGTTCCGTAATTTCACGAACCTGAACCTGAACCTGAACCTAAAGAATTTATAGGATCGGTTAACCTATTTTCAGGTTCGATTATCAGAGTAACTAGAACTTATTCATATCAACATATATGGCAAAAAAATATAAAAATAATTGGTGAAAATAAATACAAATTATTCATAAAAGTATGCATATAAAATCCATCAAAGATTAATCCAATACGTTAAACCCAGGCAAAGTAAAAATAAGTCAAACAATGTCTTATAAAAGATCCATACTAAAAAAAGATAAATTATTAAACAATTATTCTTCAAATAGGATGGTAGGATGATCTACTGTTATACATGAAGCCATGTCTGTAGAAAATAAAGAATCAAAAAAGTTAGACTCGTTATTTCTTTTTTAATTGAAAAAAGAATTTTGTATTTATTTGTATATTAAAACAAGGTAAAATAAATTAGATTATCTTATTCAATTTGCTTAAGTTCTTCAAGTCTCTTTTCCATGTAAAAAGGAGCTTGTGATTTTCTCAATCAATTTTGTCCACAAACAAGAGCCTCCACCATCTTTAGAATAAGAGAGCTACGAAATGAATCAAGCACTCGACCTCCTATATTAAAAGTCAATTCAGATGCAACAGTAGATACATGCATAGCTAAAACATCTCGAACCATTAAAGCAAGCACTGGATACTTAGCAGAATTTAGTTTCCACCAACTCAAGACATTGAAAGTCTTAGTCAATGAATTTTTTCTATTAATAGTTTAATACTTCGATCAATAATTTGACACATATTAATTATTATTTGAAGTAGAAGTATTAAGTGTTATACATTAGTTGTTACTTATAATAGCAATGTTCAAGATTAACGTTTAATAACATAGAATTAAAATAGTTTTTTTTCCTTTTCTTTTTTTTTTACTCAAGAATTAATATAGTAAATACTAGTGAATTTATTATTATTAATATTCTCTTAAATTATATCTAAATATATGATAGATTTTTTTTGGTATTTCAGGCTCAGGTTTAAACCTAAACTTATAAATCATGTTCGATTCGGTCAACCTGATATAGGTTCGGTTAACCTAAAACCGCAACTTAGAAATCTGAACCTGAACCATGAACCTGATTTTACAGGTTCGATTCATGCGGTCCAGGTCTGGTTCATAGGTTCGTGGATTTTCTTGAACACCCCTAATCAGCATCCATCCTGAACAAGATTTATTTCTGAATTAGTTGCAAATTTCAACCCTAAATCCACCCATGGCCCTTAGAACCCTAAATCCACCCATGGCCCTTTTTTAATTAATCACATCAAATACATACTTGGAGGTGATGCATTTATTTATTCACATAAAGCTAACTATACTCAATATAAAATTATCAATTAAATCTCAAAATTATCGATTCTTTCGTAAATATAATCTAAAATTTAAATTATATTAATTTGAGAAATTAGATTTATTTAAGTCAACATATATTTATTTAGTTTTTCAAAAGACTTAATAATATAAATTTATAATAATTTATATTTATAATAAAATATTTATTTAATATTTTTATGCTTTTTACTTATATTATAATTTAGATAAATTTCAAATATAAAGTATAAATTATCCTAATTATTATTGATATTTAGATTAAACATATAAGCAAGAATTATTACTATAGATAAATAAGTAGAAGTGTGAGAGAATCTAATTTGACCTATAGGTGGCAATTTTTAAAAACAATGTCATATGAGTGGTAGCATCAATGTCAAAAAATCATTCAACAATAGTAATGGAAGTGAAGTGGGAGCCCAGATATTCAATGTCAAATAATCCTATGGAGTGTTTAGGGATCAACTAAAGGTTTAAGTAGACAATTTCGGGATTTAGATACCTAAAATGATGATGGACATCAATATGTCCCAATTCCCAACAAGTTTGACCTTGGGATTATAGTTATTATTTTAATTAGACGAATTAAAGGAGTAATATTTTTAGGTCTAGGTTGGAGTGAAATAATGGGTTAAAGTTTGAGTCTAGTTGGTAGATCGATTAAAAGGAGAAGTATCATTGTGAAAAGGAGAAATAAGTTGAGGAAGTATAAGTTCAGAAGGAGATGCTAGCCCATTTGGGTTGTTTAAATATATCATTGGCTCATTTTGTGTAACACCTATATACCCCCTGGAAGGATATGCGAATGTTACCTAAGACAGGACTTAAACATATCAAAACAATACAAAGCATTGCCAGAAATTCAAATAACAAATCATTACTTTTCCATGCATATTCTACTTTAAACATAATTTAACCAGCACACTAAATTTATCCGAATACATGCTTTAATTATGACATCATCCTGAATTAAAGTTATTACATTACATACCCTTAAACAAAACAACACATATCTTAAGTTCAAATACACTCTGTATTACAATATTTACAAACTTTTAACAAAATACATCATGTCTCATATTATTACATACAACTCAAACATACATTCCCAAAACAAAACATATTTTTATTGGCCATTGCGGCTGTTATTATCCCAGTCTTCAAACCCTCCTATTTGAACCTACATAGGGCAAAACTACTATGCTAAGCATAAAGCTTAGTGGGGAATAAACTAAACAGGATATAAGCAGGTAACTGTTTTAAACAGTCATCCAAACATTTACATATTCAAAATCACATAAGATTATAAGCAGTGTTTACTTATCCATTTTCAAACCCAGCCAAACTATCATGATTCTCAGAACAAAATATAACATATCAGAACATCTTACACATTTAACTTCAGAGCAAAACTCACTAATTTCAAATCTGAATATTATAATATCATAACAAAACTTGTCTATAACAAAATAGAATTTGTTTATTTCAGAACAGAGCTCAGATGTTTCAAATCAAAGCTTATTTATATCATAACTGAGCATATAACAGAATACAAAACAAGTTAGTATGTTAATCCTTTATACAGAAGTGTGTAACGGGACTAATACAGGAGATACTGTGATCGATATCACAGAACATGAAAGACTTATGTCTCAATAACAGGAGACACCGAAGTGTCAGTAATAGGAGACATCGAAGTGTCACAGGAGCAGCTGCAAACCCTTCGAGGCATGCCTATTTATCTACGACTAGGACTTAACAAATCAGGTTCATTTTAGAATTCTTAGGTGAGGAACATATTGCAACACATACCACTTTATTCCATTTTGTTCAACTTGACACATTCATTGATTTCCAAACAAACTAACATGTCATACAATGACCAGTATGTGCAACAATGCATCAATAGAGGTATTGAGACATCACAAATTACGTATATTCACACAAATAGGAAGCACTTCCAACACATTCCCAAATATCAAACTCCTCGGACACTTGATGGTCCAGAAATTAACACAAGATCATTGCAAAAATTCCCAATTCACAAACATCCATATCCAATTCATAATACATAAGCCTTTGGAACTCATTCATTCATGAACACACCAAGCAATTCAATATTGTATTCATCATTATTAAACCATACATTCTTTATATTATCATTTCAATTAAATTGAATACTAATTAAAGTTTATCACACACCTTAAACAAGTCCATTTAAGTCCTATTATACCAAATAAATTAACTTAAACTTACATAGTTAATCAATTGCACAAAATCCCTTTTTTTCACCTTCCTAATCATTTTCCACAATTGTGGGATAAGTGACCCGAAACCTCCAAACAGTTGTTTTCACAGGATAGGTTTTTGGATCAGTTTTGTATGGCCATTCTGACCTAGAAACTGCTATTTTTAGATAATATGTTCTTCTAAAAAAATGTTACTATATGTATTAAGTTTCAAACGAAATAAAGAGAATGCAATTTGGTTCATTATTCCGAGAGTTATACCCAAAATGCTACAGACTGTTCTCAACTATGGACAATAACTAAAACTCAACTTCAATCCAAATTTTAAAACCCTTAGTGACAGAAATCAAATTCGATTCCTTCATGAAAGTTGTAGATATATGTATCTAGTTTAATCTGAATTTAAAATCATCCCATTTGGATGCCTACAGATCAAGATATTGCTAAAATATCAATACTTGTCCAATGGAACCACTCCTTCTAACCAGTATCCAATATGTATCAAGTTTCTAACCTCAATTCTTCATTATTTCAGTACACATTTTATCCACATTAAACATAAAACAATACATATTCTAACATGAAATCAATTTTAGTATTCCCTTACCTCACTACACTTAAAATTCAACTCCAAGAATCCAGCTAAACCAAGCTTCCAAACCACCAGCACATACTTAAGTTTAATGTGCAACTTTCAGCATCAACAAGGTAATAATACATAGAATCACAAGACTTACTTCTTAATGGAATAACTTCCAAAGCTTCCTAGTGTTAATGATCCAAACTCCAGTAGAAGTCTAGAAATTGAGAGAAGAAGGGAGGTTTCGGTGGAGAGAAGAAAGCAAAATGAAGAAAGAACAAAACATAAAATGTTTCCAGCAGAAACTTGCTTCATCACCATCTAGGTGTCAATCCCACCATAAGGCATATGACTTTTTTGCATGTGTCACATATGTCCTACACTTAAGTTACCATTTGTCACACTTCCATTAAACCATTTGTCACTTAATGAATGCTGCCAAATACCACAATTTAATTAGGCCACTTGTCACTTTGTTAACTATGCCCTTTGTCAATGTATCAACTATGCCAAATGTCACTAACTTAAGGGCTAGTCTAAATATACATTTAAATACATCAATTCTCTAATGATATCAATTAATTCCAATTTACTAACTATAGTCCACTTGATTAAAAATTCAAGTCATATGTGTTTCATATTCTAATCATAGCACAATTCTAACTCCTATCATACATATACTTTCATAAACATGTATTATTTCAACTAGGGCATATTTTGGGGCCTTACATTTTGTCCTTAAACTTGTCCAAGAGCACTAGGGTTCCGGTGAGGCCAATAAGATCGTCCTCTTTGACTCTTGATGTTGCTGCATCCTTTGATGGTATGATTTCTAGTGTAGGAGATGCTAAAATTCATGTCAATTCGGGAGGGCCACTGATATGAATGAAGGCACTACTTATGGATTAGAAGTTTTGCTAAAAGCTTGCCAAAGGAGATGGATGACTCTCAATGTTTAACTATAGTGATGAAGGATTTATGGTCTAGAGATAGCCATGCAAGGTGAAAGGAATGAGTTCTTTATTTAATATGTCTCTAAAAGCGGCAAAATTATAGACGGTGTAAGGAACAAAGGAGAATTATTTAGTGATTGATGAGGAGCCTTTCTTTAATGTATGAAGTTTTCACTAGAGAAGAGATCGTTAAGAGTTTGATTACTATATGAAGTAATGTTCTAGTCCAACATAGAGGTCACGAGGAGTGTGGTGGTTAATTGAGAATCAAATAATAGAAGTGAAGAGGGAGGCAGTGAGCAAGCAATAGACGAGTCTATTCATTTTCTACCACTTAATAAATTATGGAGACAAAAGAACATCACTAGAGATAACTAGTGCAGAGACAAAACCATCAATATAGTAAAGGAGAATTGATGTGATTGAAAGATAATGTGGGTAGGTTATGTTCTTCTATTATATGTCTTATTGCTTTTTGTTGAAAATTAAGTATATATGTTTCTGATATTTCTAGTATTTTTTAGGTTGATGGATTTCTATTCTTGGTATTTGTGAAAAATGTATAATAGTGTAAAGAACTAGTTTACAAGCTATGATGCCATGATAATATGTAAACTGAGGATTCCTTTTTCTTGTATTATTTTATGATAATGTTACAATTAAATTTATATATGAATGTGAGTGTATAAGATAGAATTACATGTATATATAATAAGATCAAATAAGAATGAAATCAAAATTATAGTTGTTATTAGGATATATGTAAACAAAAGATATAAGTAAATTTAGGATGTAAAGATTTTACATATCATTAGGTGTTGTTTTAGGAGATTTTCTATATTAAGGGTTTCCTGTTGGTTGTATATATGCAAATTGAATAGGAATGAGAAGACATAACTTATCCCATATAAATTCTTTATGATATCAGAGTAAACACCACCAAAAACCCTAGACTTTCCTAGGCAACCATTGACTAGAAAATTAAACCATGATAGGTGACAACATAAAGAATGGCAATGTCGGTGGTGGCAAGAAGAAGATCAACATTTTGGACTCAACCTCTCCCTATTTTCTTTATCCAATAGATGATCTAAGACTCAATTTATGTAGTTTAGTTCTTAAAGGGTAATCAAACTATAACGAGTGATCTAAGGCCAAACAGAAAGTAGGTTTCATTGACGGGACAATTAAGAAACTAGTGGAGGATTCAGATGAACTTGAGGATTGGTGGAGGGTAAACTCCATACTTATGCATTGGATTATGATTGTAATAGAACCCAAGATTAGATCCACACTCACTTATATAGATTATGTTAAAGATACTTGGGACAACCTTAAGGATTGTTTTTCAATTAGGAACATAATAAGGGTTCATCAGTTAAAGGAGGCTGTAAGAAGCTGCAAACTGTAAGTAAATAGCATTACAACTCACTTTGGTTAACTTAAGGCTACGTGGGAAGAGTTGGCAAGATAAGTGCAGGTGCCAACATGTTGTTGTGGAGGTCGCAAGTGTAATCTTGCAAAGGAGCACCTAAAGGAGAGAGAAAAGGAGAAGGTGCATGAATTTTTAATGGGACTTGACACGACAATGTACAAAAATCTCCATACCAATATTTTGAGCATAGATCCTTTAACCTCTCTGACTTGAGTACATGCTTTTATGATTCAGGAAGAAAGGCATCAGCAAGTGGCTCAAGCCTACAATAAAAGAACTGATGCAGTCAAATTTACGGTGCAAATAGTGCCTAGTTTCAAGTCATAGGGCAATAAGAATGAAAAGGTGTTATGTACAAACTATAAGAAACCTGGCCACAAGGTACGATATTATTATAAAATCATTGGTTACCCTGAATGGTGGCTTTTCGGTCGAGGGAAGGCCACGAGAATAGAGGACGAGGTAGTAATAGTGGTGGATGAGGAGGAGTTGGACGACGGTGAGGCACTACTGTGGTTACCAAAATAGCTCAGAGAGATGGCAGTACTGTTGGATCATCTGTAGCATCCCTGGAACTATGGCCCAAGCGATGCTAGGTACTGTGGTATCCAAGGAACTTTGGCCCAAGCGATACCAGGATCCGAGGAACTTTGGCCCAAGCGATCCGGCTACAGTACCCACTGTCAGTACAGTGTA
>JAOSBM010000006.1:22570514-22581711 GCA_027568955.1 Erythroxylum tenue
ATTAAATTCACAATTCATTTCTCATTGAATCACTTCAGATTTTTCCAAGACACACTTTCAGGTCTACTGTTTACGTTCAATTAGAAGGTGGAACTGATGTAATTTGATCATAATTTCTTCTAGAAACGTGTTCCTCTATGTCTTATGATTCTATTGACACTAACATCATTCAATTTGGTTCAGTAGTGTGAAAGTTATACTCCAAATATTTTTGGACTGCTTTTATTCTGAGACAGTACCCTATATGTAACTTCCATCCAAAACTTGAAACTCTTAGATTCTGATTCAGAATTTGATTTTTTTTTATATAATTTGTAGCCCTATTTCTCTAGTTTACACCAAATCAAAAATTACTCTATTTAAATAACTACAGAAAAAGTTATGCCCAAAATACTAAAGTATATTCGGTGTTGAAAAGTTCGCCCGAAATCATACAAGTTCGCTGCAACAAACGCCTGAGTTGGCCGCGGCGAACTTCACCCCTCAAGTTGGCCGCGACCGCGGCGGACCAAAGAATGTTGGCGCAGCGAACTTTGACAGAGGCATACGTAGAACATGTTTCAACTGCAATTTTTCCAAATTTTCACTTCCATCATCTACACCAAACACATCTTATACCTCAACCATCTTTTCTACTTCATTTTCAACTTCATTCTCTACTCCATTTCAACTCAATAACATTAGCAATTACAAAAACAACACATTTACATCAACCATTCATCACTTATGTTCATCATACACACAACACCATTTCATGTCATTTAACCTCTAACTATCATCATAAATGCTTCATTTAACAAATCATAAGGAACAATATGCTACTTACTTGAGTTAGCTTCAAGGTCTTCTAAATCAGCAATAAACCCTAACTTTATCCTCTCCACAGTCATCCACTTTCATGGAGGAAAGGGTTGGGTCTTTTAGTAGCAAGGTGGAGATAGTAAGGTATTTAAGTGGTTAGTGATGGAGGGAAGAAAGATTTAACCTTATGGCTTGGAGAAGAAAGCGTCGTGAGTGAAGAAGAAGAAGAATGTAGAAGATGAGAAATGAAGAAGATGGAGAACAAGAGAGATGTCGATTTTGGCAAGTGAAAGACCAAAATATGGTCTTTCACTTTATAAAAATGTGTTTCATCAAGTGGTGTGGCAAGTGACACATGTCACTTGCCACATGTCACTTCCCCATAGTTCCATTTGGTCCACTTTAATGACTAGTCCATTTTACCTCCAATTTCTACTCCAATTGTCTCCCAATTTTGAATGAAATAAGTCATTAAATCTTAATGTCACATAGTAAAATTTCTACTGCCATCTGACATTTATTTCTACTATTGTTCATCAATTATTCTGCCACTTGGCATTTTTCCTAGTCCAGTATACCCTTAACTTTTTCAGAAATTTCCTAAATTTCACCATAAATTCTAAATCAATAAATATACATCCCAAATTAATTTCCAACACAACTAAACCCCCATTTCTCAATATAATCACCTTTCACATATAAGTCAATTATACCCGGAATGCCAATGAATGCATGTACATTCATTTTAATGTGTGCAAAAAAATTCAAATTCACATGTGTGTATGCTAACAATATACATGAGCATGAAAAATGTATTTTTCTTAATCTCTCATTAGTCTCACATGTACCGGATTTTAGGGTTCTAACCCTTAGTATGAGAACGGGATGTTACAGAATGAGACTTAGAATATCAAGACTCTTCCCCTACACAAAAAGGCAATTGGGTGTAAATGGGTTAACAAAATAAAGTGCAATTAAGATGGCATAATCAAACAGTTCAAATTCCGATTGGTGATTTTGGAAAATAACCCTATAGAAGTTGTAGACTATAATTAAACATTCACATTTGTGGCTAAGATGGTAACTGTGAGAACATTCATGTTTGTTGTAATTGCACAGAATTGGGAATTACATTAAATAGATGTTCATAATGCCTTTTTGCATGGTGATCTTGGTGAGGAAGTTTATATGAAACTTCCTTTCAACTTTGCTACTATTTATTCGTATAAGATTTGTTGTTTGCATAAATCTTTATATGGCCTAAGATAGGCACCCCGAAATTGGTTTTCTAAACTTGCTAGTGCACTCAAAATGTATGGCTTCACACAATCCTATGCTGATTATATATTATTTACTTTTTAAAAGGCGATGGCTATGATATTTAATTATTACTGGGAATGATGGTGAACTTTTGGCCACTTTTAAGTTTTTATCTTGGTCATTGTTTTTATATGAAAGAATTAGATATGTTTAAGTATTCCTTGGTATTGAGGTGGCTAAAAATTCACAGGGATTTTTTTTTCCGTGCAAATATACGCTCGATAGTGTCAATGAAACTAGGTTGTTAGGTGTTAAACCTGTTGATTTACCAATCAAATGTAATCTTCATCTTGTGTTGGTTATTGGGTGATTACTTGATCTTCCCAAAAGGTTTGTTCTCCTACCGGGGTAGTTGATTTAGCTTACCAATATGTGACCTAAATTGAGTTATTGTATGCATATTCTAACACATTTCATTCAAGTGCCCTAGGTGGAATAGTGGGATGCAACATTGAGAGAGGTTCATTATTTGAAGGGTCATCCTAGGCAGGGTATTTTGCTACGAGTAGACAGTGATCTTCAATTATATGATTAGTGATTTTGATTGGATTAGCTATCCTCTCACTTGGTAATCATTAATAGGGTATTTCTTTTTTCTAATGGGTAATTCTCCTGTTTCTTGAAAGACAAAGAAGTAGACTATAGTATCCTAGTCCTCTATTGAAGTAGAATATTGTTCGATGGCTATGACGACTCGTAAGTTGATCTAGCTCAAAGAATTATTATGCTCATTTAGGATCAAACATACATAGGTTATGGCGTTGTATTATGACAATCAGACCACTCTTTATATTGCCTTGAATCCTAGTTCCATAAGCTTATTAAGCATATTAAAGTCGTTTGTCATTACGTGCATGAGTTTGTCATTACATGCATGAGTAGATTTAGTCTGAGAATATTGTCACACAACATGTTCATAGTTACTTTAAGCTTGTTGATATATACTAATGAAAGCACTTAGCAAATGTCAATTTGGCTATCTTCTTTGCAAGTCGTGCATTCAAAATCTATATGCACCAATTTGATGGGGAGTATTGGGATATATGTAAATTTGGAATGTAAAGATTTTGCATATTTTTAAGTGTTATCATTAGGATATTTTTTGGATTAAGAGACTTTCAGTAAATGTTGTATGTATACTCATTGAATAGGAATGAGAAGATAGAGTTCATCTCATATAAATTCCTGAGTTATTAAGATCACAAAATATAATGCAGATTATAGACGATTATAGAGCATTTTGTTCACATATTATCAACTTTATCCTTCTTCGTTGTATTCTTCTTTCATTTACTTATTGTAGTTATGTGCTTATTGGCAGTAATTTACACTTATGATACCTGCAACTCTAGTTCGGCCAAATTAGTCTATAAAATTGATTTATACAAACCACGCTAGTTTTTCTATTGATATTGTGATTGAGAGACTCCTTTAACCCATATCCATCAACTTAACAACTTTAAAGTGAGACATAGAAATTGTTCGAAAATTGGGAGGGATTCAATCCCAACAAAGACAGAATAATTATGAACCTTTTTCGTATTTTGATTTCCTGAAAACTAAGTGATTTCTCAAAAACTAAGACCACTTTAATTATATAAAATAATTAACATATAAATTATAATAAAGTATGAATCGTAATTGTTTCCTTATTTTGAAGCTTGATCCTTATCTTGTTATATCTCTCGAACTGTTTTCGAAACTGATCCATATCAACCACCGTACTTATATAAGTGTCGACCTCTAATGATATACACATAACATGTTGAAAGAATTTTAACTCTTACAGAGAGGGTTAAGCAAAAAGTGTTAGCTTTATTAGAGCTTAAGCTATTTATAATAGGTTTTGTACATTTTAGTAATTTAATTGAAATTAAATTCTAATTTTAATTAAACTTTAATTAAAATTACAAATAATTCTAATTAAATATCAATTATTCCTAAATAAGATCCAGTATCTCATATTGATCTTTATTTATTAAATATCTCATTTTTACTCATAAACTTTCTCAAACTTTACAATCAAGTCCAACTTGATTAAAACATCTTTGCTCTCTTTGACCAAATTTTTTTATGTGAGACCCATTAGGTTCTCAAATATGTAGACAATAATTATAAATTCTAATTCTAATTCATAATAGAATTAGATAACTTAAAATTCCTTTTAATTTTTCTTTAATTCTCTAATTAAACAATTTATAATCATAGATCATGATTAACATCTAACAATTCATCATGACCACCTAAATATTTAGAAATGTTAAAGTGCTTCTGACTAACCTTTTTGTATATGATTTTTCTATATAATTCAAACTTTTCATCATACATTGTTCTGATTAGATATAGAGTATGTAATTAATGTCTACTCAATTTTGAGTACAATTATATTAGTTCTCTGACATTAGCTATTGATTCAATTAATAAAATTTGTAAACTATTTACGAAACACCATTTTATTTTGGCCAAAGATTTTCCAAATCAATATTAATTGAAACAATAGAATATTTTTTTCTAATTACCTTAGGGTGATGAATCATATCTTGGTCACTCAATTATCTCCATATAGTTCATACTACATCTAGTGACTACTAAAATGAACTACCTATTATTAGAATATGTCATAAATAGTATCAAAATATAACAATCCCTATACAAGATAATTTTGGAGATCTCAAATCAAAAGATCACTTGCGTAATCATCACAATCAGAATTTCATAGACATAAAAGTAATATTCTAAATGGATTTCTCATATCGGGTCAGTTCAGTAAACTTGTTCTCTAACAAACACCCATATGTTTGTTTAAGTATCTCCATACTTTAATTTATGAGATTGATTGCTTCCTTCATAAGGAAAAATAAAACATGTGCTAGTCTTTTACGTTCTATTAATGTCCAATCTTAATATAACAAAATGACTATAAACAATTTAGGGATAATATGTAAATGTAATATGAATGTCATAATTATAATCTCATCATAATTTCATTTACAATGTATAATTATGACTTGAACTTTGTCATATACATCTAAACATGTATAAGATAAAGAATACTTTAAATTATTTTTTCACTAAACTACAACCAATCAATTAACTGCAAAGCATAAATCAAAAGAAATAAAGAAAGGATCGTGGGCGAAAGAATTTGTATTATGTCTATGGAATCACAAGTAGTCAGTCTCAAAAGGAGAACCAATAAAAGCTTTGAATATGGAATATCAAATAATTGAGCGACCACGCATTGTAGTTACAATTACAAATAAATCAAAACAAAGGACTACGTACAAACAACAAGGTACAAAGGAAATATCAGTTTGTATAAAACAAGAACAAATGTCACCAGTTTATAACATTACAAGTGGATATGACCTTCAGTAGAGGTACAACAGAAATTATCAATTCATTTAACATGGTTTTTGAAAGGCCATGCAACCAATCCATCTTAGAGTATGAATTAAGCTACTTAATAAACTTCTAAAGAAAACCAATCCATCAAAAAGTATGAACTAATCTAGTTAATAAACTTTTACAGAAAACTAATAACATCTTCTACAACTATCTTCATTTTATGCCTTATTAAATATGTACCCAACTTGTGTTATTGACCACCAAACAGCTTGATTAATTCTAGTCTGCGTAAGTACTCGTCACATAAGAAATATCTTCTCCAACCGTGGCAGTGTTAAAAGAGCACCAAGGGTCGTCGGTTATGAACTGCATCCATGAGTCATCTTTATCTTCCTCGTCTACACAAGAGGATGATACAATTGGAACATCAGGTGACATGGTTTCGTAGTCAATTGTTGCTCCATATCCATGAGGACTCTCCATAAGTGGAATACTACATTGATTTTGTTGATCTTCAATTTCGGAGCACGCCCCATTTTTCTTAAATACTCGACATAATGCGTAAGAGTCCTGCAAGTAAAACATGTCATTTCTTGTCCCAAAGAGACACGAGACAGAATGAGAATAAAGTTCAAAACAAACTTATCAAAAGTCACTCTTTTGTCCAGAATAAAATAGATGATTTCGCGCATTAAAATGGTAGGGCAGGTTTTGGAATCTAAATTTGTAGCCAGCTTGGAGTTCTTTTTTCAAATGGTTTAAGTTTTTTTTTTCCGGCAACCACAAGAAAACATCAGTTCCTGTTCGCTACTGCAATGAATTGATAAGAGAACATAATGCAATCATTGCTTGGCTAGACATCCAAGCAATATTGTTAGGCACATGAATGTTGGTATTGAGAGCTAAAATCATTTAATACTAGCAGATCATGTATTTTCCGCATGTAATGTAAATGCTCACAGTCACAGGCAAAACATCAAATTCGTGGATCTACTTACAAAAATCAAGTTTGACAAAAAAAGAGCAATTATCATAAATTTATTACTTCCAATATGAATGTTGGTTGCCCAATGGCTCGCTTTGCAGTTTGGAATAAAGCAAAAAGCAGCCGGCACCTTCTTATACCATGAATTGAAAGTGATGGGGGGTTCTACTTTTGTGTTAGCCTAATCTTAAACAAGTTTGTAAGAATGGATTCTTGACTTAAGGATCATAGGAATGATAAACTGATTGAATAAATCAAGAAAAAAAAACACTAAATAAATAATGGTTACAAGAAGGGATAAATTGAGTGATGTCATATGGGGGATAACACTTTTGTCTCATTAGATAAAACAAAGTGATGGAAGCCAAAACTTTGTGACACGACAGATCTAGCCCTACTCCAAGCAACGAATATGTCAGAGATTTGTAAGTTGGGCAAATGTAGTAAAATATTTAAAGCAAGGAGGCGAGCCAAGTGGTAGCAAGAAAAGTCTTGATTCTCCTGACTTTCCATGCAGTCCCATGCACTTTCAAACTTGTATGCTTGTGTGATACTCTCCTATTCCTATGGTTGTATTGAATGAAATAACTGAGTAATTTGGCTGCCAATTATAAGCGAGGCACATCAAATAATGCTTTAATACACTTTTGCGGTAAAGGATGCTATGAACAGAAAATAAAAACAAAAGAAAATGCTTTTCCTGGTACCTAGCTAAAGCATAAGTACAAGCTTTCCAAGTCAACCAATGAAAACCTCGCGTGAAAATTTATGTAATTTGGACAGAAAATAAAACTAGAAGATGAAAAATAATATGCAGAAACTGCATCTATAATTTCTGGAAATAAGAAATAATAAAACAAATGGAGTGGTTTGACAGTTCTAAGTTGTGGTTCAATTGACACAGAAATGATCAAATTCCTGAGATCAGATACAGGATGCATGATCTAAACATAACTTATCGACTCTTTGAGGAGAACTACAAAAGATGCAGAAAAAGCTGTGGGAGAAACAAGAGTTTGATGAAATACTAGCAATACTATTCAAAATCCATTGGTATCAAATTATTATGCATAATAATAATGTGATATATGTTTATGGATGTGATCGACGATGATAAAGAATGTTTGTAGCTAAGTAACGTGAGAAACCGAGAATCTTGAACAGAAGCTCTGCGTTTTACGTAAACATTTCTTCCTCGTCATATCACTGGCATGATAAGCCAAGAATTAAGAAAGTAGCAATTCATAGATCTATAAACTGTTTTGTCATGCCATATGGATTAAATTATGAACCTATAATAAAAATCAGCAGCTGAGTTTAAGCATGCATATATTATCCTGAACGATCATCTTTAAATAGAATCACCAACTATAAAATTCACAAACCACCTGAATGCCAGAAGTGTCTTCACACTCCTTGTCGTCGAGGCGATATTCGTGCATAACCCAGTCAGTCCTAATCCCCTGAGGAGCTCGGCCTCTGTAGTACACTAATGTCTTCTTCATTCCAATGGCTCGATTCTGGCTTGTAACCCTTCTGTCTTTACCTGTGGACTTCCAGTATCCTGCTCTTGTTGCTCTATTAGTTCTAAAACCATTGGGATATTTCCTGTCCCGAGGTCCAAAAAAGTACCACTCTGGGTCTCTACTTGGCAAGAATGATTTCTCTGCAAAACAAGTATATAGATTCTTCCAATTCAAAATAGTGCTTAAACCCCTTCGTCATGCATGACATTTATATATGCAAAGATAAATCTATATAAAACGTGAACTTCGATAGAAAGAAAGCTGAATCATAATTAAGTGATAAGAGAAGGGATGGAAGAGACCTGCTAAATCCCAAGGCTCACATTTGTAAAGATCAACTTCAGGAATGATGTCAAGTTCAATTTCCTGTCTATTGATTTTGCGCTTGAGGTAATAGTTCACAAGCTCTTCGTCCGTAGGATGAAACCTAAAACCTGGAGGCAAACCGACGGGAGCCATTTGTTTACCGATGGTAAATAAACAGCAAGCAACTTTTGCATTTGTCTCATGCTTCCCTCACATATATATAAAGAGATTCAGGACCTCCCTGTCTTTGTGTCCTCTTCCACTTTCACTTTAACATATTCTCTCGGTAGACAAGTGTTACTTGCAAGACGTTTCATTCTTACATAACAAATGATGTTGCTTCTGTTCCAAGCTCTACAAACTATATAATATTGTTAATTGTCAGTGGACTGGATCGAGGAGAGCTTAATTTTGCGCGAACGTCCAAATAAGCTCATGTATAACTAGCGGATTATACGTCAATTCAGCACTTAACTAACTTGGGAAAACCCATCAGCCTCCACCACTTCAAATACTTCTACGTGTAAGTGACTTCATCTGCGTCCGATTCCTCTCCCACAATTTAAAGTAACTCCCAACACTTTAAAATATGGCCAAATAACTCCCAACACTTTAAAATATGGCCAAAACGGCTTCCTATGTGTTTGGAGATAAATACAAAACTCTTTAAAAGATCAACCAAATATTAATAACAAGAAAGAACTATCTTTATTGCAAGAGTAGAAAAATATGAGAAGAAACTAATTAAATAATAAAACAAACAATAAGATTTAATGTGAAAAATCCTCTAGTGTAGTGGGAAAAAAACCACGAAACAAACTGATAAATAAATCCACTAAACTCAATAAGAATTTACAACAAAATTGATCTTTTACTTCTTACAATAACAAGTTGTCTCACAAAGTTTCAGGATTGAAACTTAAGTTGATATCACAATCAATAATTACTCAAACTAATCCTTAAAATAATTAGACAAGGATGAGAATACAAACCTCTTTGCTCTCTCTATGTTTTCCCTCACTTTTAGATGGTGTGGTGGCATTCTTTATCTCTATTCTTCTAGAATAAGACTCAAATAATTTATAGGCAACTTTTGACTTTACAATTCAGAATCCTAATTATACTGAACCGTCTAGATCACATCTGCCCTTATCACATTACATCACACTAACTAATTGGATGACACTCCTGTCTAAATATATAGGACTTTGTCTGGTAGGATTTATCTATAGCCCAACTAACAAGATAAGAGATTACATTTAATTAGGAATGATATATCCATATCTATGAAGAACTCTACTATCTTCAAATGATCTTTTCATATAGTCTTTATCTTTTAGAGTTGATGTATATCTACTGTAATCTTATCCACTACATTATCTAGGATTTCAAAATAGGGTTGGACGCTCAACACTATACAACACCTCACTCTTAAGCTATTTTCCCATTAATTGTCGCAAATTGATTTTTTTTTAGCAAGTATTTTTTATTGTATTTGTACAATGAAACTGCCTCCTACTAATATATGGGAAATGTTTCGTGACTTGTTTCAGTTGGTCTTTGGTGGCTATCACCTACTAATTAGTATAAAAAAATAAAACTAATTTTGAGAATCAAATAGTAATTTGAGATTTCATATAAAGACAAAATAATTATAAATTAAAGACAAATATTTCAAATAAACTATAACAAATTGTTCTCTTCTCCTCCACCTTCTCACCTTCACCTTTAGACAAGACAATCATTTTTTTAGAAAATTAAGTAACATATTGAATAATAGAAATTAGATGCAAGATGCACCTAAAGAGTACAACTTACAAGTTTAAATAACAAGTAAAATCATTTAGGTAAAGGACTTATGACTAACAGTTTAAACAAGAATCATTAAAGAGCTAGTAACGGAAAAGCTCAATTCAGGCTCCATCTGTTACTAATGATAGGAGATACTTAAGTTAAAAGGGTTAATTCAAAGATGGCCTTTATACTTTTCATACATATGCATGTTAATATAATCTCAAAATAGTTCAAAGCAGGTTCTAAAGACGCATTGGTAGGAATCAAGTTGCCTTTAATTCTATGAGTTTGACAAGTAGACTAATTATATGAACAAAGGAGAAAAGGCTTCAAGATGCACTTAATGGTGTTGGAGAGAGATGGCTACACATGAGAATTCAAACGAAGTTAAAGGATAAGAATTGGTTAGCTTGATTCAAGCGAAGGTTGAAGACTTAGTTGTGACCACAGTAGTTGTGACCACAACCTAGTTATAATACAACCATATACTAGTCTATATAACTTTATGAAAAACCTAATTATAAGATACAATTTTAATCATGAGTGTTTCTTTGTTCGTATCTAATTTCACAAAGTTACAGAAGAATCCACAACCTTAGCCATAAGAGTCCTCCAAACTGTGCCTGAATTCACTAAGTTTTAAAAGGATTTATAATCTCAACTACGAGCATGTCCCAGATTTTGTCTAACTTCATATAAGTAATAAAGAGACAGGGTGTATTGATGGAGGACTCTTATTTTGAGGGTTTACCTATCAACTCTCCCGTTATGCAGTAAACATTGTGGCAACTGAGGAAGACAAGTGCCGTAAGTTTGAGGGAGGTCTACATTTTGGGATCAGGGAGAAAGTCTTGATCCACAATTTCTGTGATTACCAACAATTAGTGGATGCTGCACTCCAGGCTGAAAAACTGGAGAATATTAGAACTGAGGTAAGCAGGAAGAGAAGAAACAGGGAACAGTCTTCAAGGAAAGGAATGAGTGCTCCAATGCCTGATAGGAGTACAAAGAGTGTTCACACACAGAGTGAAGTGGGAAGTAGTGGCTCTACCAGGAACAGGCAGGCCAAGACAGTTTCAGGGCAAGCCTCCAATGTGGGAGGCACTGGAAGGACAGG
>JAOSBM010000006.1:22645209-22656329 GCA_027568955.1 Erythroxylum tenue
CTACTACCATTAATACCAACATTAAGACTAACCCAACTACCACCTCAAAATCCAAATTTAATTTTACTCTAATCTAAGGTCTTAATCCAAATTCCAAGTAAAGACAAATTCAAACACCAATTAAACACAACAAATCAATTTAACAATGAAAGCATACATAATCATGTAAGAAAAATAAGCACATAACAAACAAGGTCTAACATACTTGGTTGGTCTCCAATCTCTGGATTTGTTTTTGGGCTAGACTTTTGACCATGTTGCAAGTTGTCTGGACTTTTTAGTCGTTCTGGATATTTTCTCAAAAGACTTTTCCTTTAAAACGATTTCCATCTTGTCTTGCACACATTTCATTCTTTTCTTGAGATTGACTTTGTAAAGGCATTGAAGATGAATCATTATTTTCATTATTTGAGGCACCATCAATGTTTGAATAAGAATTATAGAAAATATCTACATCATTGTCATAAATATCAAAACACAAATCTTCGTTACGTGTCTCCCCCTGTAGATGAGGCGAGAGAGACAAGGGTTTATCTTTAAAAAAGGTGACAACCATGGAAATAAAAAACCATAGGTTATTGGATCAAAGCACTTGTACCCTTTTTGAGTGGAAGGATAACCAATAAAAACACATTTTCATGCTTTAGGATCAATTTTTCTCTTATTGTTGTCATGAATATGAACAGATGCAGTACACCCAAACATTTTAAGCAGGAGATCATGTGATAATCGAGATGAAGGAAAACATGTATTAAAACAATTATGAGGTGTTTGAAATTTTTAAGCTTTAGAAGGCATCCTATTGATCAAATATGTAGCTGTTAAGATAACCTCACCCCATATGTACTTAGAAGTATTAGTTGAAAATATTAGAGATCTTACAATTTCTAATAGATGTTTATTGTGGACAATTGTGGATAGCATACCCTTTGCTAGATGTGAAATTATTTAATTTCACAATTAAGTTATGTCCTAGTATTAAATCTACCTTCTGCTTTCTTTGACAAATGCTTCCTTTGGCATAACAAATTAAATCTTAAAAGTTCTACTTGAAGCCTGATAACATATTTGTGAAGTTGGTATCTGCAGAAATTCTGAACAGATGTATTTTATTCTCTATATTACTCAGTCAATACATAGGTACAAGTATATATAGAAATAAAGAGGGCTATTATAGGAAACTAATATCTGTACATAATATCCTAATTGATCTGATTTGCTAACTTTTAGGAGTTAATAATATCTAGAAGATATTCAGCTGGATATTTCCCAACACTCCCCCTCCAGCTGGCTTGTATATGTCATCCATAGCCAGCTTAGTAACCAGAACACTAAACTGCCTCTTATGTAATCCCTTTATGAGAATATCAGCTACCTGATGTGATGTTGGAATATAGGGAACACTAATTTATCCTTTTTCAATTTTTTCCTTGATGAAATGCCTGTCAACCTCAATATGTTTTGTTCTATCATGAAGAAAATGGTTGTGAGCAATTGAAATTGCAGCTTTGTTGTCATAATACACTTTCATAGGAACGGAAATAGGAATTTGCAGTTCCTCCAGTACCCTTTTAATCCATAAAACTTCACAAATTTCATGTGCCATTGAACGAAACTCAGCTTCGACACTGCTTCTTACAACAACACTTTGTTTCTTACTCTGCCAAGTTACCAAGTTACCACCAACAAATGTGCAATAACCTAAAATTGATCTTCTATCAGTTGCACTCCCTGCACAATCAACATCATTATAGATTTCGACTTGAAGGCTTTCGAAACATTAAACCTTGTACGCGAGTTCCTTTTAGATATCGTATTATCCTGTATACAACTTCCAAATGTTCTTTGCCTGAAGAATGCAAAAATTGACTCACTAAGCTCACGGCAAAAGCTATATCAGGTCTGGTGTGTGACAAATATATTAATCTCCCAACCAGTTGCTGGTATCTCTCCTTATTAATATATTTTCAGATCGAACTGGTCTAAGATTTACAGCAGTTTCAATAGGAGTATTAGCTGCCTTGCATCCTAGCAATCTGGTCTCATTCAATAGGTTCAGAATATATTTCCTTTGATTCACAAATATTCCATCCTTTGATCTAGCAAACTCCATTCCGAGGAAGTATTTGAGGGGTCTAAGGTCTTTAATTTCATAATCTCTTCTTCAACTCTACTATTCGGATATATCATCTCCTGTTATGATGATTTATCTATGTAAACAATAAGAATAGATAGCATTCCTACCTTGAATCGCTTATAGAACAATGTATGATCAACTTGACTTTGATAGTAGTCGTAGCTCTTCACAGCCGTTCCAAATCTATCAAACGATGTTCTAGGGGACTGTTTTAGGCCATATAATGACTTCTTTAGCTTGCACACCTTATTTCTCCCATAGGTATCCTTCAATCCTGGAGGTAGGCTCATAAAGACTTCTTCTTCTAAGTCTCCATTAAGGAATGCATTTTTTACATCTAGTTGATGTAAAGTTCACTCAAAATTTACAGCCAAGGATAACAATACCCTAATAGTATTTACCTTTGCAACAGGAGCAAATGTCTCTTGGTAGTCAATACCATAGGTCTGAGTGAACCCCTTAGCAACTAATCTTGCCTTCAGCCTTTCCACCCTGCCATCAGCCTTAAACTTAACAATGAATTGCCATTTGCAAGCTACCGGCTTTTCATCTTTAAGGGAATTCACTTGTTCCAAAGTTCTATTCTTCTCAAGTACATTTACTTCTTCCACAACAGCTGATCTCCAATCCGGATCTTGAAGTGCTTCCTGAATGTTCCTTGGTACAAACAGATTAGTGATTTTGGAGATAAAGGATTTATGTATATGAGATAGTTTCCCATAAGATAGGTACTTTGATATGGGATGGTTGGTACAAGGCCGTTTCCCCTTTCTAAATGCTATGGGTAGGTAGTTATCAGCAGAGAGATCAGTAGAAATATCACTGGTAATTTGTGGGTCAGTAGGTATAGATTGATCATTACTACGTACAATAAGTGGCAAAGTAGTCAATGGATTACCTGAATTGCTCCCAGGTTCATTCTTCGAGGGTTTTGAGAGGTCGTGCATTGTTGAGATAGGTTGTTCTCTACTTCTCAATTGAGTCTTCCTCTTAGTATAAGCACGAAGCTCAGTATCCCGTTCCTTAGGGACGGATGGTAGTATTTCTCCCCTGTGGTTGAATCGGGAGGAATATTATCTTTGGCTTCATTGTCAGGAATTATATTATGATCAATAATGACAGTAGGTAGTGGGTTGGGAGTAATAGTAGCATCCTAAAAATTTTTTGCTTCATTAGAGTTCTTCCCCTGAAGGAAATTTTTTTGATGTTCTAGGAATGTGACATCCGTGGAGACAACAATTTTTCGTGTTAAAGGGTTGTAGCAATTATAACCTCGTTGACTAGGAGCATATCCAATAAAGACAGATTTTTCAGCACTTGGGTCTAGTTTTGAGTTTCACTGTACACCTAAAGACCTGAAGGGGAAGAGTAGAGTAATGTTGATTTTCAGCAAAGCATTGTTTAAACACATTTAAGGGTGTAGCATAATGCAAAACATGGCTGGGCATTCGATTAATTAAGTATGATGTAGTCAAAATAGCCTCACCCC
Organism: Erythroxylum tenue; assembly: GCA_027568955.1. Lineage (NCBI taxonomy): Eukaryota > Viridiplantae > Streptophyta > Magnoliopsida > Malpighiales > Erythroxylaceae > Erythroxylum > Erythroxylum tenue. The sequence goes on from JAOSBM010000006.1 coordinate 22,648,836, forward strand.
AAAGGTATTTTGGCACATTCATTGCAAACATAATGACCCGAAAGACTTCCAGTAAATGTTTATTTTTCCTCTCAGCAATGCCATTTTATTGAGGAGTGTTAACACACATAGATTGGTGAACAATGCCTTTAAACTTAAGAAATTTTCCAAGGACATTAAAATACTCTGTACCATTGCTAGAGTGAAGTATACCAATGTGTGTGTGAAATTGAGTTTCAATCATGGTATAAAAATTTTGAAAGATTTGAGCAACTTCAGATTTTTCACACATCAAATAGACCCAACATAATCGAGTATGATCATTGATAAAAGTTACAAACCATTTCTTTCCCGAAAGGGTTTTAACACAAGATGGACCCCAAACATCACTATGAATTAAGTAAAATGGTTTGGAGGGTTGATACGGTTTGGTAGGGTAAATAGTTTTATGACTTTTGGATAAAATGCAATGCTCGCAATGAAGTTTTGAACAATCCACAGATTTAAACAAATGAGGTAATAGTCTTTTGAGATATGAGAAATTAGGATGTCCTAATTTATTATGTCAAAGCAAAATCTGTTCTTTAGCAAGGGTAGAACAAATACTTCTTAAGCCATGAGCTTCTTTATTCTTCAAGTTGTCATCAACAAAGTAGTAGAGACCATCTATCAACTTAGCACTGCTAATCATCTTCCTCGAAGTTAGTTCCTGAAAAAACACAATACGAGTCAAAAAATGTAATGGTATAATTAGAGTCACGGGCTAGTTTGCTCACAGATAGCAGATTACGAGCTAGTTTTGGAACATGAAGGACAGATTTAAGGCAAATATTAGAGGATAGAGTTATCGAACCTTTTCCAGCTACAACAGAAAATGATCCATCTGCTATACGGATTTTATAATGGCCAGAACAAGGGTCATAAGTATGAAATAAATTATAAGAGCTGATCATATTGTCAGATGCTCCTGAATCAATGATCCAAAGAGAGAAATTGCATGGAAAGGAATATGATAAGGCATTAAAATTACTACCAGTTTGTTCAACAAAAGCATTAGGGGGCACTTGAGGATTCGGATTTGGGTTTCAGTAGCTTTAGGATGTATTTAATCTACTCTTAAGAGAACTGTCCAGTATCTACCTCATGAGCTGATGGAGTTTTACTTGACTCATAGTGAGCTGAAGGAGTTTTATTAAAATTTCCTTCATGCTATCCCTTCCAATTTGCAGGTTTTTCATGGAGTTTCCAGCATGTTTAATGGGTATGAGGAGCTTTATTGCAATAGTCACACTAAACCCGTGACTTTCCTCGGTCTTCTTAGTACAACCAGCAGCATTCCCAGCAACTAAGGCTATGTTTTCAATAGTAGGTGTAGGATTTCGTTTGCCAAGCATCATAAACCGTCTACTCTCTTCACGTTAGACTTCTGTAAAGACTTCCCCAATGGATGGAAGGGGTTGTCTTCCAATAATCTTGCCTCTAACCTCATCAAACTTAACATTATGTCCAATTAAGAACTTAAAAATTCCGTTATCCTCTACTATTTTTCGAAAATAGTTACAGTCATCAGGGGATTTCCATTCATAGTCATTAAACAAATCTAAGTCTTGCCACAAACGTTTCAAAGAATTAAAGTACTTAGTAACACTGTCCTCACCTTGGTAGATCTCACCCAATTTGAGAGTTAGTTCATACACTTGGCACTGGTACATCTGATTCACGTTATCCCATAGCTCCTTAGCTGTGTGGTAACACATATAGTTAGAGCTAATATCTTCCTCCATAGAATTTACCAGCCATGTCATAACCATAGAATTTTCAGCATCCCATATTCCGTGTGTCGGATCATTAGTCGTAGGTTCCTTCTTGTCACCAGTCAAATATCCAATCTTGCCTCTACCACGTATGTACATTCTAACCGATTGGGACTGGTGAAGAAAATTCTCTCCATGCAATTGTATAGTAGTGATCTGAATGGACGGATTATGAGGAGGTGTTTGAACAGATGGGTTAGAGGATTCAGCAATGTCAGACATGGTTGACATAGATGGGTAGAATTAGTGACAGTAGGTAGCAGCTATTAGAACTGTTCAGGTATGGTTCTGATACCATGCAGAAATTCTGAATAGAAGTATTTTATTCTCTATATTACTCAGTCAATACATAGGTGCAAGTATATATAGAAATAAAGAGGGCTATTCTAGGAAACTAATGTCTGTACATAATATCCTAATTGATCTGATTTGCTAACTTTTAGGAGTCAATAATATCTAGGAGATATCTAGTTGGATATTTCCCAACAGTATCCTTTGTTTTCTCATCCTTGCTAAGTAGCACCTTAGTGAAGCATTCACTAATTCACTAAAAATAAGAAATGTATTACCATTTACATTGACGTAATGAAACGTTAGACTTTGAGGATACATGTTACACACTAATGACTAATTGAACTGAGACTTTATGCCACATGAAATATTAGTTTCAAAATAATATCACCATTCTTCATAGAGGTTTCAAAAGCAGAGGTTAAAGATACTTGGAGAATATTGATAAGAAACAGAGTAGACACTTCCATGCATATATTTAGATGGTCAGCCTTCTGAGCTAGCTCTTTTGATCTGTCTTTTGGCCTTCAAAGTGGTAGTGGATATATGAGCTAATCTGAATAGAATGAGTCCTTTGAGTTTTCTTCTTATAATATCTTCTCAGAAATTAAGCATTATGTTTATTAACATATTACATTTCAAATACTGCTGTCTGGAAGTTGTAAATATGATTTCAGTTTATTAACTGTGTTAACAATCTCCAAGCTCCAAGATACAAGTACCAAAAAGAAATTTCATTGAGTGAACTTTACTTAATGTTTTTATGGAAACAGCATACGGACTCTCAGGTTGGGAGCGAGAAACTCAGATATAATCTTTTCATCATAAAATTCTGCTTTTTTCCATTTTTCTGGCATTTGAGTTTGAGCAATAATATCTTGTCAAAGAGCAATACAGGTAGCTTGAAGTTTGCATTGCATACGTAATTATGTATTAATTGTATGCTCCTAATGCAGGGCTATCATTTCGTACCTCTGAAGAAAGTTTGCGAAATGTTTTTCAAAATTTTGGCCAGCTTGTTGAAGGTCAGAATACTATATGCTTTGTTGCGTCTAGTAAGGTGCCTATTTACTATAAGATGTTTAGTGTCTCAGTTTTTATGCACTGGATTCCTAAAAGGCTTTTTTTCGTTTTTTTTAATCTCACAGTCAATTTGGTGATGGACAAAATAGCAAATAGGTCTAGAGGTTTTGCCTTCATCCGTTATGCAACTGAGGAGGAATCTCAAAAGGCAATAGATGGGATGCATGGGAAGGTATGCTCAAGGTTTCATTTTCTAGGCAACCTATGTCCTTGCATCCTGAGGTTGTTCATATTTGCATATGCAGAGTTGACAGCCATACTATTAGATACCCAGTGATTTACTTTCATTGTGACTGCTTAGCACGTGACCCTAATGACCGATGTAAATTTAGTACAAATACTAAGTGGAAAAAGAGCATTGTGAGATAGGAAAGAGATGTTAATAAAAGATAAAAGGTATTTAGTGAGTGAATGCAAACTTAACTTAGCAAAGAATATTACCAATAATGTAACAGAATATGCTGCCAATGCTTTTCTCAAATGTTTGTTCAAATTTGCCATGTTTTCCAAAAATATCAAGCTTGCGTTGTGCCGGCCACTAGTAGCTTCTTGTCTGTTTTTTTTTTCAGAATATGCTTTCATGAACAAGTTCTCAATTTGCAGGAAATTTCTTATTGGTAATCCTAGATGTATCAAATATCTTTCCACCCCCATCTTTACCTGAACAAATGGCTAGATTGTTAGTAATGCACTAAATTTTTGTAGCTGTTTCTGTGAGGCATGTTAGTTGAAAACTTTTGCTTTTGCATGTCTGATAAATGCCACATATTTCATGTACACTTAGCAAATGGAAACTTTGAAGACCAAATTGTCTAAAGTCAGATGTACTATCCTCATTCATATTTTCAAAATCAATAGAATAAGAATCAAAATTGCTGAGGCTTCATTTGTAGTTTTAATCTATTCACTTGGCAAGTGAACACTTTGAAGAACAAATTGTCTAAAGTTACAAGTGCTATCCCCATTCATACTTTCAAAAACAATTAGAATAAGAATCAAAATCATTGTGTAGTTTTAATCTATTCGCTTTTAACCTGTAGAGGTCCGTACAATACTTAGCACGTCAGGAAATTGCACAAGCATTCAGAAATCTGCCACTTCCCATCCCTGAGATTTAGGCAGGCTTAGGTATCACGCTAAATTTTGTCACAATGTTTAAGATTCGGCATAAATTTGGTGAAAGAGTAATAAATCAGGATTATAGTCATCCTCATTGGCTGCAACTTCAATTCTGTAACTACAATGCTGCATCTGGAATTTTTGAAACCGGTTGAGAAATGGGAGAGTGAGGAATTAATCCTTTATTGGAATCCTTGAGGGCTATCACAATACCCCAAGACTATAAACTTCAACAGTTCAAGCAGTTGTGGGTTGAGCAGCGGGGTTGTTTTGTTTAATCCTAAAAAATAAGGTGGCTTAAAGCAAAACAGAACTATTAAACCGTTTCTTTTTCAGTTTTTGGATGGCAGGGTGATATTCGTGGAGGTTGCAAAATCCAGATCTGAAATGCGCAGCCTCAAACAAAGCCAGTGACTGTTTTGAAGATCAAGTCCCGACTGGCACCGTTGTTATTAGTCATTAGGAGCAATTAAGGTTGTAATTATTGAGTAATGTTTCTAACTTATCGTGATCGTTGTTATTAGCCATTTAAGTAATGTTTTAATTTCTCGACTCAATCCTTCACGGAAATTAATCAGAACCTGTTGATCTTTCCTTAAAACACTTTGTTCCATCATTTTCATCGAGATCTGTACGAATTCAAGTACTTGTTTCATACTGTTATAAAGACTTTATTAGGAGCTCCAAGTTTGCACACAACATGAGCCAAAGTTTAAGTACAATAGTTGAATTTTTGCAATTCAATTCAATTTTACCAAATCCTTTGTATTTAAGGTCTTTTTCACAAAAGCAAAGTAAACTAACAAAATTCACTAAACTAACACAATAGAATGGACAACAATAAGAAAAGAAAGATACACAAAGTTTTACAGTAAAAACGTCAACTTTTATATTTCTCACAATTGATACAAAGAATACAAAGCTCCGATTTCTCTAATGAATAAAGTCTTTATTCAAATGAGCTATTTATAAGTTTTTGGAGATTTATTCGGCAAGAATATAAGAAAGTGATCTCAAGGTCACTAAACCACTAACTTAGTTGCTAGTTGGCATCCTTAACCACTTTAGGCATTACTTTAATGGATAGTTTGCATAACTTACCATTATCACATTTCTAAGTAAAAGAAACATATGTAAAATGCTTACAAGATACCTCATTCATGCTCTTTGGCATGTCCTCCCACTTCTTTGATAAGTAATCTCACTAACTTTGTCACATCACCCATTATCTTCATCCAAAGGTGAAGGTTAGCCAAGTTTCGAGCCAATTCATGCATGGACCGATCAATGCACACCCGCGGTCTAGTATGTTCATCCATGGTTCATCATTTGAGCATCATTTTGTCCCTAGTTCCACCAAAGACATCTTAGATAAGTTCAACTCATCCTAGCCAAGCCAATTAACACCCCCACGGTTCATAAAACTAGTCGCAGCTTAAACCATGCTCGATCTTACTTGATTAAGTTATCTTAGCTCCTTGATTAAGTTATCTTAGTTCCTTTGGCATGCTTTTCTCATACCTAATCCATGCTAGACGTTGACCAAGATTCACCAATAGCTAGCAAAAAGGGTCCTGCAATATTAAGGGGCTAACAAATCACCCCCACTAAATGAACCCGATGCCCTCATTATAACAAAGTGAAGGTGGTCATTTACATGGTCTTCAAACTACCATAAGGTAGTGTCTTTCTCCCAAGTAGCCTTCGAGATTGGTTTATTTTTCCACTGAATCAGGAACTCCGTCCTCATATTCTTCTTATGTTTCCCCAATATTTGGTGGTCCAAAATCTTCTCAATTTGATAGTTGAACTATTTCCTTACAATTAGCGGAGCTCTCTTTACTTGACTCCTTTCAGGATATATTAAATCCTCATTATATGGTTTAAGGAAACTTACATGAAAAGTATGATGTACCTTTAAATGCTTGGGTAACTTGAGATGATAAGCTACATTTCCTACCTTTCTAAGGATATTAAATGACCCATCTTACTTAGGTACCAACCCTTAATGCACCTGCTTACAACTAATCTTCTTCCAAATTTAAGGAGTAAGTTTGAATAGTACCTTATCCCTGATTTCAAAGTCAAGCGGTCTTCTTCTTTGATTCACATATTTCTTCATGCGTTTCAAAGCTTTGCAAAGGCTATCTCTTGCTTCATCTGATAATTCATGTTTTTCCTTGACAAATAAGTAAGAAGCTGGAACCTCAAGGCGCAGGTGAGTTGGTAAGGGGCTCTCCTGGTTTAAGTGAGGTCATGGGTTTAAACCCCCTCATCTATGCAGCTGTTTAAAACTTGAGGCCAAAGTTTTGCCTCCCGCAAGGGGCCTATCCGGCTCGAGCGGGGATTAGTCTGGGTGTGGATGGCTTAAAGGTGCCTTCCTATAGTTGAGACCCGCCTAGGACACCTCGTGGATAACAAAAAAAGAAGAAGTAAGAAGCTGGATGCTTTCCTCCTGACATATGTTGGGCTATCTCGAGAGGAGTAAGTGGTTGTTATCCTTAAACAATCTTGAAAAGGAATTTTCTCCGGATCTATATAAGTTATAACAAAAATGTGCAATATCAAGTAGACTTAACCAATTTTGTTGACTTACACTTGCATAATGTCGTAAGTGTTCCTCTAATAAGTCATTGACCCTTTCTGCTTGGCCATTTGTTTATAGGTAATTTACACCCCATCATATTGAAAGAGATGTCTAAAATCGGCTAGTAAATTGGGCGTTTCGATTTTCTATTATTTTAAACTAATTAATATATTGCTAATTATTAATAAAATATGATAAATAATATGCTATTAATAAAAAAGAATATGATAATCATTTTCCAAATTCTTCTATTAATAGTAAAAACTAATCAAGTTAACTAATAATTATTATAAAAATATATATTATAAAAAAATCATTTATCCTTGTAAATATAAATATAAGAATCATTCTCGTATGTTTTGTTTCTTATCCGATTTAATTTTCGTTCTCTAATTGTCCATAAAACCAAACAGGTATGAAGGATGACATTAATATGAGTGGGATTGGGATAGTAATTGTCGTTAGGGCATCTCCAACCAAGACACCAAAACACCAAATTTTGGTGCAAAAATTCCATTCCAACCAAGACACCAAAACATCAAAAATTTTGGTGCAATGAATAGTAACACACCAAATTTGGTGTGTTACTATTCATTGCACCAAAAGTATAAAAAGACAAGT
>JAOSBM010000006.1:22714708-22727276 GCA_027568955.1 Erythroxylum tenue
AGTTGCATGTCATGTATTGTTTATGACATTTGGTGTCAGAGCTTGAGTGATACCTCTGTCTTGCTTATAAACCATTAGAAACAAATATCTCTGATTTGCTCTGTTCTCGTTGTTTTTTGTCTGTAACCCTGCGTATAGTTACTGTCTTCGTTGGTGGAGACAGATAACAAAACACAAAAATCTTATGCCTCGCAGTGTTTGGTTGCTAACCTAACTTATTTTTGTTTTGACTCCGGATGACAAAAACATAAATTTTTTGTTCATTCCAAAACCGAAGGACAAAATTTCTTGTCCCTATCTCGCAAAACAAAACATAAAAGCAACTTCCAGAAATACCCCTCCCCTTATTATTATATAATAATTAATATTATAATAATTAATAATATTAATTATTATATAATAATAATTATATATATTAATTATTATTATATATTAATTATTTTCTCAGTAATTTCTCATAATTCACAATTCTAGCCTTAACATGGATAATGGGATGTTACACTCATTTCATTAAATTTTTATGTTACTCATTTTTTAAATTCCTTATTTATAGATATAATTAAATTACTAATACAAATCATTCATTTTAAAATAATCAATGAATTACATATTTCCAATCATATTATAATGCAGGGGTACTTTAGTCATTGACACTATTTTTTATATTCTGTCAACTACAACCAAAGACATTTCTATCCTTGAGACGAATACAGTTTTATCTATTTTATCCATCACAACCAAACGCCTCACTGTCTCCAATTTTTGTTATGTTCTGTCTCCAAATTTTTGTTTCGTTCCGTTTCAACATATGGATCACAATAATCATACGCAACATTAAGATATGAGCTTGAAGTTGTTGAATATTTCGACATTTTTTTGTACATAATTGACGTGAGAGTCGTGTTTTGATACTCCATGGGGCACCAAACCGTGACTGGACTGTAGAGAGAGAAGGGACGACGATGATGGCTTTGGACGTTGCCAACCATGCAGCATTGCATGGTCGGTTTTTCGACGTCTCGTACACGTCGCCTGGTCGTCGTCATCCCATCAACCACCCTCATCCATTTTCTGGCGTCTTCTGCGCGCCAGAAGTGTCGGGACTCCGTCGGACCCGACCCGACTGGAGGTTGAAGACAACTTGTGATTTTTTTTAAAATGTATATTTATTAATATTAATTTTGTTAATATAAGGGATTAATTGGGTTAATCAAGACCTAACCCTTATGTTGTGATTTGTAATTATAAAAATCATTTTGATATTAATATTTTATGAAAATATTAATTTTTAATTTGTATGTCATATGTTGGAATTTAAATTTTGACATACTTATTATAATTGTTTAATTATTTGCACAAATTATATGTGATTAATTGAAAATTTTGTGTGTATGATTTTTGTGATCATTATACATGCAAAATTAGATTCAATAATTTGTGCATTATTATTTGATTTATTTGCATTATTTATTAATTGATGCAAATGTTTATGCTTTATTTAAGCTTAAGGTAATGTAAGTGATCATATGATTTTAATTAATTGGGAGTAGTCACAGTATCTTAAATTAATTACAATTATATATTTAGTTTTAAGATTACATTAAATCATTAATTGTAATTAATCATACGTGATGTGATAAAATCTACCCACAGAAATTTTGTTATATTTGTATGGTTAATTAGAATGAAATATCGGATTATATTTCTTAATCTACCCACAGGAATTAAAAAAAGAAACATAATTCAATAGTTTTGTCATAAAGTTTTGGATTAATCTAATTGAGTAGAACTTTAGCCTATAGACAAGTCTTATGTCACTAGATTCATTTGTCAAATGCATGATTTACATTAGTAAACAATGAATTATTATTGGTCTCAAATTATATATAACAAGCATATATTTTTATTCCTTAATTTGCAGTTACTCAGACTGTGAATATTTCTGATATTAAGTGTGATATTCTCAAATTGAGAGGTGACAACTATAAGGACAAGTAGTTGGTCAATGAACTGTTGACCATGTGTGTGCAAGAAGACGAGAGGTTATCGATGGAAGAGGGTGAAAGGGTGAATTTTATCGTTTCAGGAAAGAAGAGACAGGATGATGTCAAAAATAAGGGAAAGGGCAAAATGTCTCCTCAGTTCGATATAAACAAACCGTCTAAGTGTTTCTTCTGCAAGAAAAAGGGACACATGAAGAAAGATTGCACTAAATTTAAGAACTGATTCAAAAAGAAAGGTACTCAAATTTCATTTGTTTATTGTGAATCTAATATGGTTAATGTTAATCATAACACATGGTGAATTGACTCTGATTCTATAATCCATGTTTCGAATACCTTGCAGGATATGCAAAAGCTAAGGAAGCCGATGGGAAGTGAACAATTCATCTATTCAGAAAGCAAGATGAGTTCACATGTGGAAGCCATTGGCACTGGCAGTTTGGTTTTAAGTAGTGGCTTTATTTTATGCTTGGAAAAGACCTTTTATGTTCCAAATTTCTCTAGAAATTTGATTTCTGTATCAAGACTTGTATCTTTTGGTTTTTTCTTTTAACTTTTCAAATTCTAGTTTCAGTTTATGTAATGGATCTAAAGTTATTGGTTATGGTACATTATCTGATGATCTTTATTCCATTCAGTTACAAAATGATGATGTCTATAATTCGATGCATGTCACTACTGGATTGAAACGATGTGTTGTAAATGAAGAATCCTCTATGTTATAGCACCGTAGATTAGGACATATCTCTATTAAGAGAATTAAGATATTAGTAAATAAAGGGGTATTTAGTACTTTGGATTTTGCTGACTTTGAGACTTGCGTGGATTGTATTAAAGGTAAGCAAACTAACAAGTTTAAAAGGGGTGTCAAGAGGAGTACAAACCTGTTAGAAATCATATATACAGATATATGTTGTCTAGATATGAACGTAAATAGTCCGAAATACTTTATCACCTTTATAGATGATTATTCGTGATATATGTATCTCTACTTACTTTGTTATAAGGACAAAGCTTTGGACGCCTTTAAAATGTTTTAAGGATGAAGTAGAGAATCAATGTAGAAAACTGATTAAAATTGTAAGGTCAGATAGAGGTGGAGAGTATGGTAGATACACTGAAAGTGGACATGAGATTGTTGCCTAGTACACCATGCCTGGTTCTCCGGATCAGGATGGTGTGGCAGAAAGAAGAAACCGAACCTTAATGGACATGGTAAGAAGTATGAGAGGTAACACAAAACTTCCTCAATTCCTATGGACTGAAGCTCTAATGACGGTTGTGTATATATTAAATCAAGTTCCAACCAAGGCTATTTCAAAGACACCTTTTGAGTTATTTAAGGGTTGGAAACCGAGTTTAAGGCATATACACATTTGGAGATGCCCGTCTGAAGTGAGAATTTACAACCCACAGGAGAAGAAGCTAGACCCAAGGACCATTAGTGAGTATTTCATTGGATATGCTAAAAGTTCTAAGAGGTATAGTTTCTATTGTCCATCTCATCGCACTAGAATTATGGAATCAAGAAATACAAAATTTCTTTAGAATGACTTGATCAGTGGGAATTGTCATTTTCAAGACATAGGTTTTGAAAAGGGTCATTATGAAGCTCAACCCTCTGGTTCAAGTGATTGTCATTCACACCCCTCAAGTTGAAACGTGTGTTGGACAACCAGTTACTGAAGTTCCGCAAGCTGTTGATACCAATCTAGTAGATCAAGTTGTAAATGAGGAACAACTAGAAATTGTTGAGCAACAGGTTCTTCGTGAGAATGATGATACAACATTGAGGAGATCTACTAGGGTTAGGAGGTCAACAATACCTAGTGATTATATAGTGTATCTACAAGAGTTAGATTACAACATTGGAGCCGAAAATGATCCTGAAACGTTTTCACAAGCTATGAGTTCTAAGGAATCGGACTTGTGGTACAATGCTATTAAGGATAAGATGGATTCTATGGCATCTAATCAAGTTTGAGATCTCATTGAGTTGCTAAATGGTCTGAAAAACAATGGATGTAAACGGGTATTTAAGACAAAGAAAGACTCACGAGGCAACATTGAGAGACATAAAGCAAGATTTGTTGCCAAAGGGTTCACTCAAAAGGAAGGAATCGACTACACAAAGACATTTTATCCTATATCTAAGAAAGATTCTCTTTGTGTAATCATGACATTAGTAGCTCATTTTGATTTTGAGTTACATCAAATGAATGTGAAAACGATGTTCCTCAATGGTGAACTAGAGGAAGAGGTTTACATGAAACAACTTGAAGGATTCTCCTTTAATGATGGTGAGCATTTAGTCTGCAAACTTAATAAATTCATATATGGATTAAAACAAGCCTCCCAACAATGGTATTTAAAATTTCATGAGATTATCACTTCATTAGGTTTTGAAAATAATATAATGGACTAATGTTTATACCAGAAGGTCAGTGAGAATAAGACTTGTTTTCTTATCTTATACGTGGATGACATTTTACTTGCGACTAATGATAAGGGTTTGCTATATGAGGTGAAACAATTTCTCTCAAAGAATTTTGATATGAAAGATATGAGTGAGGCATTTTACGTCATTGGCATCAAGATCTATAGAGAAAGATATCGAGGCATTTTGGGTTTGTCTCAAGAGACCTATATCAACAAAGTTTAAGAGAGATTTCAGATGAAAGATTGTGCACCAAATATAGCACCCATAGTGAAGGGTGATAGATTCAGTTTGAATCAATGCTCGAAGAATGATTTGAACGGAGCACATGAAGAACATTCCATATGCTTCAGTTGTTGGAAGCCTTATATATGCTCAGGTCTGCACCTGACCGAACATTGCATATGTTGTTGGAATGTTAGGAAGATATCAGAGTAATCCAGGTATTGACCATTGGAAAGCTGTAAAGAAGGTTATGAGATATCTTTAGGGCACAAAGGACTGCATGCTTATGTACAGGCGAACTGAGAACTTGTAAATAGTTGGATAATCCGATTCAGACTTTGCTGGCTGCATTGACTCAAGGAAATCAACATTTGGTTATATTTTCATGCTAGCTGATGGAGCTGTATCTTGGAAAAGTGCTAAGCAGACCCTGATTGTTACTTCCACTATAGAGGTTGAGTTCGTATCATGTTTTAAGGTCACCTCGCATGATGTATGGTTGAAGAGTTTCATATCTGGGCTTAGAATTGTTGATTGAATTTTTAAGCCATTAAGGTTATATTACGACAACGTTGTTGATTCAGTTTCTAAGCCATTAAGGTTGTATTACGACAACTCTGTTGCGATTTTTATGGACAAAAATAACAAGAGTGAAAGTCAAAGTAAGCATATCGACATTAAGTATTTAGCCACAAGAGAACATGTTAAGCAAAGGAAAGTTGTCATAGAGCACATTAACACTAATTTGTTGATTGCGGATCCTTTAACCAAAGGCATGCCACCTAAGCAGTTTAAGAATCACGTAGTGCAAATGGGACTTAGTTCCATAATGTAATTTTTGCTGTACATTTATTGCTTCAATGGAACTCTTATTTAATTTGATATTTTCTCACATGTTTTGTGCACACATACATTTGATTGGCTTTGAAAAATGTCATTTAATTTGGACCTAGAATAAACATATAGTTTATTCATTAAATTTAAGGGCTAATAATGAGAAATTTTATATATGTAATACATGGAAGATACTACTCACTATAAAAGAACCTATCGTCATTATTCATATATTTGATTTCTTGTTATGTTTGGTGTTAAGTTAAATGGACCAAGTGGGAGAATGCAAGATTTTTAAAATCTACCTAACCTTCCTACTCTTGATATTGTGGTCCATTTAATGCATTAACCCTTACACACACACACGTTAAAGCCCATGTTTTACCGATTTACCTCCTCTATGATGGGTAGAGGTGTTAAAAATGGTTTAAAAAGTTGTTTGGGTCCTTATCCTCACTAATCACAAGTAGTACACCATCAATCTTGCTAAAGGGAGAGGCTAGAAGATTCAAACACAGAGATTCAAGAGGAGCAATGGCTGGAGGTATTTTATTCCGGTTGTGCTTTCGTTGCTATATATGCATGGTTAATATGCATGTATCTTGTCTTACGTAAATGTTGTTTGTATGAGATGCATGCCATGTATTGTTTATGACAACAAATATGTATGTTATGTTAACAAATATATATGTTCTGTTGTCCGTAGGAAGCGACATGAATATAAATAAATAACTTCTTGAATGGTTGATAATACAATGGTTATATGTCTAACAGGAGTTTGACTGACAGTTTTACGAAGTGATCTGACTGAAAGTTTTACCAAGTGATCCGAAGTTTCTCAGATATTTCTTACACAGTATTTACATGAAAACTTGATATGGAAGTATTAAAATATCGTATAAAACATGAACCTTTTAGCCTGAACAGCGACTTGTTTGACGACTGTTGACCCACTTCTGACGATTCTTCCTATATCTCCATGCTATCTGAATTCGTGTAGCCGCAATAGTTCTCCAGTGGGGAGATTGATACCTGTTAATGGAGCAAAAGTGCTTCTGCTTAGAAAACCTCTTAAGGTAGCAAAGTGCTTTTGCTTAGAAAACCTCTAGAGTAAAACAACTGATGTGGAGTTTGGTGACATCAGATATAAAAAAGTGAAATTAAAGATACCATGCAATAGATAATACGGTAAAATGACAATTACATTAAAGCAATGTGTGGCAATTTCGTCGCTGGGGAAATGATAAATTGTACTTGATGTCATGAACATATTACAATTTATGTGGAAAGTTTGATAAAGAAATAGATGATGCACTATAATGTTCTTTATATGAAGTACACTAAGGACATGCCAAAAGCTGCAAAACGTACTAGTAGTTTATGCCTGTCAAATATGAATAGTCGCATATATTTTGTTTCTAATGCAACAAACGGTGACAGCTAATAGAAGATAAATAAATGTCCTCATCCTTAAAATCACGAGGTGGTGTGGCTAGAAAAGAAATATGGATTCAAGTTCACTCATCCACCAAATGCAGAGATTAAAGATTCAGGGGAGCACAGCACATGCTTACGTATTGGTTTGAAGCCAGATAGAATAATTATTTTAGTCCTTCTCTATGATTGAATATTATTGATAGGAAACTAAACTCCATGATACATCTACATCTGTAGGCTTTTCTCACACCATAGATGGTGTGAAGAATGTTATCCTTCATTGCAATGCAAACTTATGGATGCAACATAATAGTAAATATCAGTATGCCAGATGTAAAATTTGGCATATATCTAACCTTATGGCTCCTTGAATGTGTGGCTCTCGCAAGTTTCTAGCAAAAAGGCTAGTGACTTCTTCAAGGTCATCTGCTCGAAGTGAAAAAGCTTCAATATTTGATAAGCATCTTACAGTTCTACTGCTAAGCAATCGGTATCTGGAGATCTCGATTCTCTTTGAACCTGCAATGGTAACTAGAATTAATAATACCAAGGCTTCCTATGGCAAGCCATTAAAACTACCATTTTAGTTTCAGTGGAGATTAATTAAAGTTCTTGTGAGCACTTGTTTTATGAAATGGAGAGAAAAGAAAGTTTTGATTCAGGAAATAATAATAGACCTTTGGATGCAGGATACTTTTCAAGGCACCAAGTGAGAAGTTCCTCGCCGCAGCAACTCCCTTCAAATAAAGGGGATACAGTTCCGTCATGGTCAATACTTTCCAACTTTCCACGCACAATAAAAACCATCTTCTCAACTGGACCTCCGTCGTATAAAATTTCACCTCCTTCAATGTATCTTACTGGTCGTATCCTCTCACAAATGGCATCTACAACTTGATCACCCATCAGGGAAAATATCCAAACCTACAAAAGTATGAATTGAGTATTCACAAAATGCGTAACTTGATCCAGAGTTTATTATGAAATCATTACACGGGGATTGAAACAGTATATCACTCCAGGGCCCCTGTTAAGTTTAATACTGCCGTTGCATCAATTTCTATAGATAAAGCCATCACTCGACTAAATCACCAAGAAGAAAGGAAACAAATTGGAGCCACGGGCATAACTGACTTATAGAATGACAAAGTCCAGCTATCAACTTGACATTGCAGTAAGCTCAAGTACTTCTTTTTCTTTCCTGTAATAAGCTGAAGGGCTACCTCAACAAAAATTTAAGGATTGCCACATGACCCAGTAACATGGAGGCCCATACCTATATTGTTTCTGGACAACCCCATCCAGCAACAAGAATGTCTTTCCAGTTTTGAATCAGCGTTCCACATTCACTTATTCTTTTCTTCTCTCTAATTGTGCCAGACCAATGCTTGGTAGGGTAAAACATACACGATGTACAAACATTAGATAACTAAATACCCAATAGAATTTTCTTGCACATGCTGACATGCCAAAGTGAATTTTGACTTCGTAAGTCATCATTTCAAAAGAACTGTGAACTGTGCACCGTGCACCGTGCACCGTGCAAATTAAAGTTGTGTTATAGATGATAGACGATATTCTGTTATACTACCGACTATACTAACAAACTCACTTTCTTCACGAATTTGAAAAGGTGTCTTTTTATTTCCCTTCGCAAATCCTCAGGTAGATTCTCCAACAGTTGCTCCTCATTTACTCCTCTTGTTGCAGCCCAAGCATACCGTTCAGCTTCAATCACTTTCCTACATAACAGCATTGATTGATCATGAAGCAAACAACTATAACCCAGTACAAAATTTATGGAAGTTTTTGTGATGACGCACATTTCTTCTACTAAATTACAGATATCCTTGTGAGAAACATGAGAGAGGTGTCAATTACTTATGACCATCTATAATACGATGTCCACCATTAATGCATACAAAGTAAGTATCTACAACACCTCTTACTATATTGCAGCAACAATACAATGACTCAGAAACTGGCAGTTTATGGTTTCAAAATCTCATAGGTGGTAGAAATATTGATTGACCGTGAAATGTGAGCACATATGAATTTCACAAAAGGAGAAGCAATTAATAACTTTTTTAATTCCTTCAATATTTTCTTAGTAGTATTCCTTAGAGATCTATTGTTGTTATGTTATCTACATATGAATGTTTCTTATGTATCATATATTGGATATCATTTATTGCTTGAATTGCCCTACTAATATAAGTAGATAGTTGACCCTTTAGTTCTCAGAATGCATTAGGTTGTCTCTGTTGCTTTTCTACATCATCTCATAACATTCTTTCAGAGGTACCCTTGAGATGTGGTTCAGATCCAACCTTATACCCTCTACAAATAAACAATTATATTTCCAAAATGTGCAACTACGATGATCGATTTTTTGGGTACTGTCTGATTACTTTCACAAGTTAACTCACAGAGAATGGATCAGGAACTTGTATTAGCAAGAGCAAAATTTTGGAAACTGTAGGCAGATAATCCTTGTTGGTTAAGTAAAACAATTTCCATAAGTTCCATGCCAAAACATTAGTGTCACATACTTCAAGGGCTACACATGATTCATAGATAGAAACAGAACAAAGGCCTAGAGAAACCAAAATTTCTTATGAGTCAAGTACTATCCATCAATACAAGAAGCAGTTGACATGGGCCCCAATAAATTCTTGGAGGAATTTTTTTCATGGAGAAGGTGATAAAGTTTGTGAATTTGTATCTAAGCAACTTACTATGTATTGAAATTAGAGCAGCCCAATAAGTTTGGACACCTAGGACTTCAAAGGACTCCTAGCACAAGTTACATGGTCTTCCTAAGATTGTCACTAAATATAATTTATGATTAATAAAAGGATCCCAGTTAATTAGATGATAAAAGGCAGGGAAAAATATTCCATAACACATCATAAGAAAATAATATGGTGCACCTTCTAAGTACTGGTGGCAAGCGTCGAAGACGCATCCACTGCTCCACATCCCGCCGCCTTAATGACATTTCCATTCTCCTGAGAGGAGAACAAAAGAAAGGCTAACGTCAAAAGATCGTTCTTTTATATTCTATTTGAATTTGATTAAAAATAACTCAGAAAAGGTTGATCCATGAGAAGGCACTCTGGTCCAGTTGTGTAGGAAGCAGAACATGACATTATATAATTTCTTCCAAGATGCATTTGTAATAGCCTCATAACTAATATGCAAATTACATCAGTTTATGGAAAAAGATAATGCTCTAACATCAGATCCAGACAAAGTATTGGAGCAAGCAAAGATGAATCCTGAATAATTCCAACAACTGCACTTTACATGTCAAACACAGAGAGATATTTCTGATGTAAGATCACATTTCCCCTCCATATATGTCTAAGACTTGTGGCTGTATAGAATGTGGAGATAAAATTTATATAAAGATAGTCAGGACATTTCAAGTGTGCTTTCAAGCTTTTTCCCTTAAATAAACATAATCCACATGGTCTTAACTTGGGTCCAATTTGTTGCATATCAAAGTTTTTAGTTGTAGAAGCAGAGTTCAACGTTTTTCCCAAATTTACATTCAATCTGTAATTAAGTATAGATTCTTATGTCAAAAGAAGGTGATTCATACACTTTGATTACAGAAAAATTTAGCAGTACTTAAAAGCAATCTATCTATAATCGCTATTGGGTAGGAAATCAGTCAGTATATTCTGATACAAACTAAAACTAACGAGTTACCAAGCTCAATTTATTCATCCAGTAGTCGTCCTTCCAGTAGTAATAGGACAGCTGAAAAATGCTTTCCCACCAAATTTAAGCACATAACTATGCATGAGGCACATTGCTAGAGGAACCTTATTCTAAAAATGTCAGCTATTGAATCATTTTTCTAATCTTTAGGCCAAGCATTCAGACATGGTGGAGCAATTGAAGTGTTCATTTTGCAACTTAACTAGAAAGCCCTGAGATTGAATGAAAAATATTCTTTAAATAGTCATTTTGGACAAAGATTTATGGGGAAGCAGTAATATTACCAACCATGACTTCATAACATAAATACAAAGAATTTTATTGAGAATCTGATACATAAACCTGTATTTTCAACAACCCAAATTAAGCCAATTGGGTGTCTCACATGTCAAGTAAGTGGCCTGTCCATAAGCATTAAGAGAAACAAAGTTTATGACTTTACCTCCGACCAAGAGCTTGGAGAAAGTTCTGCATATTTCCTATGAGAAAAGCGAAAAGCAGCAGCCCTAGACCAATGACGCCCATAGTGAAGAGGACTTCCCATATAAAATAGCTTGGTTCTTGGTTTCCTGCGAGTGTACTTATTTGCTACACAAATGGAACATATAAGCTGATTTCAACAGGAGATAAAAAGGGAAAGATGTAAAACATATATAGGTATATTTAATGAACACCTCTCTTTAGAATGAAAAGTTGGAAACAAAAGCATCTTTCGCATCAAGCATATGGCAGAGAGTGAAACTCTAACACAGAAGCATCTAAATCAGAAAGTAAAACTTGGGTATGTTGAAAGTACTCACTAGGCATCAACCAACTACTCCACTAGGTGGGAAAGAAACAACGTTGAAAAAATGCATCCTTATTGTGGAAGTAAATATTTCCATCTATACTACAATGAAAATTCTATTGTTAAAGGGCGTTGATGTGGGTATGATCCTGAATGACTCCGGCAATGTGGGTATAACATACAGCATTTTCTTATAGAAACAAACTTAAACAGCAAGCTTCCATCAAATACTATAATGTTTCACCTGCCTAGAAAAAAAGAGTTCACATACATTATAAACAAAGAAATGGCGTAAATTCTGATTACCTGAAATCCCCAAAACAATGAGTATATGTATCTAGTCAAGAAGGGCTCGGATGTGAGGCCTACAGCTTGTTTATAGATTCCATATGAAAAGTTGTCGGTTGTAAAACAAGCACTAACATTCTCATTTTGTCCCCAAGCTTTCCTTTGTCCAGTGGGATCATCTACTGTGACATCATAACCATGTCCACAATCTATGAAATCCTTACAGAAATCCCTCATAGTAGAATTACTGCAGGCATCGCGAAGACACTGATTAACCCTCTGCTACGAGAAAAAAAATTGAAGGTGAGGAAGGAACTCACATGAACATTTTATGCAATCCTCATTTGTGTAGAGTTTTTTTTTCACTACTTTCCAATTAACAGGAGAATTGCAACAAACATACCGAGCAAAATACTTGAGAAAAAGAAAATATATAACATGGCCATTGTCGGATTATGCAGAATCATGCAGTATTATCTAGAAGACTGTATAGCTATAGAAATCTTATGAATCCCTGATTTCTAGGGATTAGGATAAGATATAGATTTCTATGTATCTTAGAAAATCTGATACTTTATTTAGTATAGACACTTGTATATATATTGAATATAGCTATAACCTACGAAGATGTGAATGAAATTGTTTCTTCACTGCTAATATTTCACATGGTATTAGAGCCATTGGCTCGTTTTTTCTAAAACTCTGATTTCTTCTCTGGTCATACTGACCGAGAATCCTATATTCACTATCTCTCTTCAACGTCCTAGCCTTATCTCTTCTTTTTCCTGCTCCTTTCCTTAGTCCTACCGAATCAATCATGTCAGAATC
>JAOSBM010000006.1:22760097-22771230 GCA_027568955.1 Erythroxylum tenue
GCTTTTCTGGTCTAGTGCCGATGCGTGTGGTGTGAGACTGTGTGCATAATATATATATATATATATATATATATATATATATATAGTATATTGAGCCGTGCTTTTAACGTCCCCGTGACACATCCTTTTCAGTCGAATGCAAACGAATCGTTTACTTGACCAAATGAACTTGGATTCATCACATCACATACGTAACGCAATTGATGGCTGGCCGTTGATGAGAAATAATTAGTGATGAATAGAGAATTCTCTTATCAAAATATCCATCATCTGAATCTTCTAAGATTTGATGATTTCTTTTTTAAATAAAACTTGTCTCAATTTAACATTGGACTGTATTTCATATAACAAGAGGGAAATGGAGCAATTGAAGAGAACAGACAGAGGATGAAAGTACGTTGTCACGGACATGAAGTATAGACAAAAGAGGAATCATAGCTAATAGAACGTGGATGAGATGGCGAGGTCACCGAGATCTGTGCCAACTGTCCCAAAAACTCACTCAGCCTCTGCAGCATCAAAGTAACGTTAACACACCCCCCATTCCACGCTTCCTGTAATAGCCACCAACTGGCCTACACCCTCCCTCCATCACCCCCCCAGTAGTTGTTTATTAACCGCCATTGATACCCTTTTTTTTTTGTCCTTTTAGTGTTTTTTTTTTTTTGAGGGATGTCTCTTTAGTGTCTACTCATGTACAAAATAGATATAAAAAAGGTATCCATTCCATACCATGTGATCTTATCATTAAAAACACACTCCTCCGTCACTGGACCTTTTTACTGTTAATTATCAGTATTTGTATTCTTCATTGTATAAGTATTGCTACAATTGTTACCTTCGCATATCTTTCTCTATCACGACTCAATAAACAGCTTTCTTTTATCAAACAAAGACACTCCAATCGAAGAGAACAACCTCCGCAAGTCATGGCTACCTCTGGTGCTTGCTTTTTCGCGCACACCGTTTCTCCAGTGATCCGCTGCTGTGTGCCCCCGTCGCCATCTTCTTCGTCTTCGTCGTCGTCCGCTAAAATGAAGCGAAATCCGAATCCCAATTCATATCCAACTCGGCGGTTCGCGCTCGTTACCGAACAGACGCCATCGTCAACGAGTGAAACAGTTCTAACGAGCTTCCAAGAGAACGGAAGCTTCCTCAAGATTCACGAGAAACAGCATACAGCACTACTAGAATCCAAAACAACAACCACAACAGCAACGGAGGAGAAAAATAGAGCAGCTGAAGAACAAGAAGCAAAGACAACAGCATCTGAGGAGGACGAGCAATCGCGAGCAACGGTAACGAAAAATTCTAATCCATATCGTTTGGTGGTGGAGAATCCAGAAGCAGTGACGGAGGCGAAGAAGAGTTTGAAGGATTATTTCGAGGCGTCGTCGGAACTTATCAGATCCGATGGAGGTCCGCCGCGCTGGTTCTCTCCGATGGAATGTGGGTCCCGCTTGGACAATTCTCCCCTCCTCCTGTTTTTACCTGGTAATTTACTAATTTTTCCTACTCACCGTGTCTTGCATTTTCTTTGACTTTCTTAACCACAGTTAACTTCATAAGTCTTTTTAAAGTTTTATGCTCATCTTTTAGATACCTCCTTTTTGGAATTTGATTGGATGGCCATTTCACATCAAGACAAGAAAAGAAAAGTGAATGAAATCAAACTTAAATGATTGGAGTTGGAAAGTTTTGAATAATGATCCATGAATCTTCTCTCGATGCTTTTTTACGTTTTCTGTTTTAACTTTATTTGTACGTGTATTATCTAGAAATAAACTACTAATGATGATATTGTTCTAATTGCCCGCTCTTAGCTGTTCCAGTTTATTAGTTTAATAATTAATGACAATCATAATGAACTTAATGTAGGCGGATAGAATACATCTGGAGTAACCATGGTAGCATAATTAGAAAAATTATTATAGAGTTAGCAAGTCCCGATGCATGACTGGTATAACCATGATTAAATAGGATAGAATGTACCACGTCAAATCCTGTCTTCTACTTACTCTCTTCTATCCTTATTTCATTAAATATCTTATCCCAGTAAGGACTCTAGGAATTCATGAATGACAACAAACAATCCGCAATCACTTCTGCATGACATTTGTAATTTTTTATGAAAAATTCAAATTTATTCCAATGAGTCAATTGAAACATTCAGAATTTATAATTTTTATGCAAAAACTAATTAAGCATTCCATTAAAAAGGCTAATGACCCAAAATTGTTAGTATTATGAATCTATTTTTAGAAGTTAATGCTGAAAACAACATTTAAGAAATATATTCTAAAATTATGTGAACCAGTACTTTCAGTTTAATATTTTTTATGAATTATAATCTCATTCGTATAATTTAAATTTACCACAAAAAGAGGATTGCACAAGCAAGATTATGCAATTGCAGAATACTAAGTCAATTAGTCTTTTAACTAAGGATTTCTTATAGAAGCACTAATGACCATGTGGATTCTTTTATGAAGAAAACATTACCTAATAATTTTCATGTAATTATTTTCTTGCCATAAAATAATCAACGTGACACCAAACAAAACTATAATGTCATCTACAAAAGCATAACATCGTACTTCTTATCTAATTTGTGTAACTCAATAAACTTGCCTTGATAAAGGTTTACATAATTCCTTTTGCTTGTTCCTTCTATTTTTTGGAAATTTCTTGTTATCGACGTTATTTGCCGATCTATTAAAGTTACACGTAACATAGTTCAATTAATTACTTCTTTTTCAACTTTTATGGCATAAATACAATATTATCAATCTTTTATAAAGTAAAAAAGTTAATTTTTTTTCCTTTTTTGATATATTGGAAAGTTGAAGTATTTATAAAACCCTCCTACTCTTTGTACCTGTTATCATATAAAAAAGAGTTCAACATATGTCTGCCATTAATTTAGAAATAAACCATTATATTTCTTTTTGTTCTTTAAACGTTCTGAATATATCTCATTTACTGATTATGAATAATTACTATAAGGGAGGATATTAGGATAACAGTCCACATCTAGTAGATAGAATCATACTTTAACTCAGTAAATCAATTAGGAAGAATGATAAAATTCTGTCTATCTAAAATTTCAAAACTTTGATTGAGCTTTATGCTTCATTTTCTTCCAACAATGATAAAATTCTGTCTATCTAATATTTATATGGATTCAATGCCAGTTATAATGAAAGTTTTATTAAATTACATCATGCAATATTGACAGATGAATTCTATTTTTACAAACCCACTACCCACTTCACATTACTATTTTGATTCTTCTCTATTTCTTTTCCTTAAATGGCTATAGAACGAATTACTAATTGTGTCTTCATTAAAAATTTGAACCTTAATTTTCAGTCCATATAATTTATTGCTTGAAACTTTTACAGGAATTGATGGTGTGGGGCTAGGACTTATTAGGCAACACCATAACCTTGGGAAGTAAGTCTGCTCTAAGCAATTGCTGTTAGTGACATGATTAATTTATCCCTGCGGGAGAAACTTAGAGACCAAAATGTTCTCTTTTATGTTAGACTTGGCTTATTTTATGGAAGTGCGTATTTATGTATGATGGTTTTTCCTTTTCAAATAGGATTTACGACATCTGGTGCTTGCATATTCCAGTTAAGGATAGAACATCGTTCGCAGGTTCTTTTTTCTCTCTCTTTAAATTTATTTAACGGCTAATTAAGATGAATGGTAATTATGTCTTAGTTCTTGATTATTCTCTTTTTTTCCCCCCACTGGAGAATTGGAACCAGCCATTTTTCACTAATATATTTATACATATTTTAAGGCCAATTTGATCTTAACCTTCCCTTGCAATAATTCTTTCATGCATATTCAACTGGTATGAGTCACGGAGAGAGTTAACATGAAACTAATCCGTTGCAAACACGTATTAATGTAGGCATGTTGTTAACATTTATGATACAGGCCTAGTGCAGCTGGTAGAAAGAACCGTTAAATCTGAGAGTAACCGATCTCCAAATAGGCCCATATACATTCTTGGTGAATCACTTGGAGCATGCCTCGCACTAGCTGTTGCAGCTCGTAATCCTGATATCGATCTTGCTCTTATTTTGGTTAATCCAGGTAAAACATAGATCCCTTATCAAAGATTTCTTGTAGGCTTTACAGGTTTTGAACGATTAACGTTTCTAATGGTTTAGACATAAATGAAATTGCAAGCATATAAAAATAGGCTAATAAAGGATCTAACGCAAAAGTATGTATTAATAACAGGACTCACTGTTAGGTGAATCTATCCGATCATTAAGACGTTGTTATACAATTCGCAGTACTGCTTCTTGAAACAGTGAAATACTGCTCATTGAGCGGCAGTAAACTACTTAGTGAACTGTAAGAAGAGGGTATATTGTGATTACTAGCTTGTTAAAGGAGAATAGAAGATTCGATTTCCTTGTACTAATTTCCTCGGGAATTTAGCTGACAATCGTGATTCTTTTACCGTCCTTTTGTATTTCATTGCAGCTACATCTTTTGAGAAATCGCAGCTAAACTCTCTATCAATCATTATGGAGTTCATGCCTGACCAAACACAGCTTTTCCTACCTTACACGCTCAGCTTGATGACAGGTTTGCTTTGCTTGCCCTCCGAGTCACATTGCTTTTCTCAAACTTGCTTTCAACAATCATGCTAGCATTGTTGGTCCATGAATAATAGGACATCGACTTGTTTTCCGTCTGGACAAGGATAGGAATATTTAAATAAATGAACTATTAGCACAATATTATATTCGAGTCTATTCCTCCAATGTCGTACATGTTTCATATTTTCGGTTATAACATTTACAAACACTTGTCTGGGAGCCAAACAGAAATAAAAAACTTCAGAAGTTTGAATCTGTTGCCTGGAAAATATTTCAAGCCTCACAGCACAAGTGTACATCCGCAGGTCCTGTAATAAAACACTTCAAATTCTAGCTCACCTTAAGAAATTATACCTAGTTCTCTTTCAAACTTTACTTCCGATTATCTAGATTTTATTCAATCAGAAAGTTGAAAGTCCCCCTTCCCCTATTCTCACATTGGTGAAACTTGACCGCAGGATAAATTATGCTATAAGGTATAGCTATGTCAAATTTCCAATTGATAACTGTGACCATTCTGTTTGTATTTAGGTGATCCTCTGAAGATGACAATGGAAAATGTGATGAAAGGACTACCCGCAGAACATATTGTTGGAGGAATAGCTCAAAATATTGTGGCAGTTCCATCTTATCTCTCTGTAAGATTCTGTTTCAGATGCTAGCTTAGGTAAACATCAATGCTATATCTATAAATGGGAACACCATAGAACGATGGAATTTTTTTTAATTCTTTCCAAGATTGTATAACTATGGTCACAAGCGTCCCTTCGCTACAGATGTTGGACGGGTTTAGTATAATGTTGTTAAAAAGTAGCTGCATGCTTTTCCCTTCTGCGTTATTGTTAACTCTTATATTATGCTGTCAACATTGTAACAACTACTTAACGTTTTACGTCTCAGGTTCTGAATGATATTTTACCCAGAGAAACACTTCTGTGGAAGCTGCAGATGATCAAATCAGCTTCAGCATACGCCAACTCACGCCTTCATGCCATAAGAGCCCAAGCCCTTATATTGACTAGGTACATCTACCTGACAATCTGGTGCACGGTAGTTAGCTCGAAAAATTATAGATTTCTACTACATTGTTCTTCCCCCGACGTAACCAGTTCTAGGTCTATGCCATTTTCCCCAGTTGACTATCAAATCAGAGACTCAATTTCTGAAACGGATGAATACTGTTTATTCCCACCTGAACCTAAATAAGGCAAACCCCATGTCTATCTCTTTTTTGCAATTGTAGTTTCATTCCAATTGTTCAAATTGTTTTCATTAATGAAAAGGTCAACCGGTTTATTATTTGATTGATGCCAAGGCCGTGTACCTGTGAATTGCTAGTGTCTATGCTGCTTTATAATTAATCCTTTAGTAAACCATGGGTTTAGCTTTGCTAATTTGTGTGTTTCAGTGGAAAGGATCAGTTTCTGCCTAGCCGAGAAGAAGGTGAAAGACTTCGTCGTTTGCTGCTTAAAAGTCAGATCCGGAGCTTTGATGAGAGTGATCATTTTGTACTTTTGGTGGGACTTCATTCCTGTCGCTTTCATATGCATCAACTCAGTCGAGTTTCAAACTTCATTTTCCTAATGTATTTTATATGTGATGGCCGTACTTGGCAGGGAGATAATGTTGATTTGGTAACTAGAATCAAGGGAGCTAGCTTCTACCGCCGTAGAAAATTCCACGACTACGTTGCAGATTACATCCTACCTTCCCCTTCAGAATTCAAATCCATATATGACGCAAACAGGTATCTGGATAAAGACAAACTTCAGATAACTTGGCTTGCCAGTTAGTGACCTAAGTTGGGCAGTGAAATAATGTTATAATGAATTTTTATACATTCTGTAGACACTCATTTTGAACTAGCATATGTTAGATGGATTTGCCGTTTTGACGAATACTTTAATAGTGAAGAGGCATATAATGGATCATATGTAACTCGAACAATATGATAGTTGTGCATTTTGCTTTAGATAATTTGGTGGGTAGGATTTTCCAAATCTGGTGGGTAGGCAGAATTGCAGCAAAACTGGTAGTCACATTAGCGTATCACCATCCTTCATATTATCATCTCGCCATTGAGTTTTCTACAATGCCTGAGTTGTCTGAAGAACAAATCAGCATGAAATTTCAGGTTGACTCTGCTTTTGTCAAGCCCTGTGATGCTCTCAACACTTGAAGATGGGAAGATTGTTAAAGGCCTAGCAGGAATTCCTCTAGAGGGGCCAGTCTTGTTTGTTGGGTATCACATGTTGCTGGGATTCGAACTACCAGCAATGGTGTTCAGAATTTTGATGGAAAAAAATATTCTTTTGAGAGGAATAGCACATCCAGCGATGTTTATCAAGTTGAGGGATGGGAAATTTCCTGAATTAGATAACTTTGACCAGTTCAGACTGATGGGCGCAGTTCCAGTCTCAGGATCTAACTTCTACAAACTTCTGGACAAAAAGGCTCATGTACTTCTGTATCCAGGAGGCGTGCGAGAGGCCTGTCATCGGAAGGTAATCGCTTTGCTAGTCTTATTTTAGCCTCATGTGCTTCTTATGTTCTTTATTTGAATAATGGTTGCATGTCTAAAACATGACATAATTTTTTCTACTTCCCATTTTGCCTTGCAAAGGAAATTTTCTAGAAGAATGGTAAGGCAATGGAGGTTGAATTTTTGCATTTTCTCTATCCCAGTACAGGGATATTTATTGGAATGGGCTAATGCTAAGTAAATATATCGCATAAACTTCTGTTAGCTCTTTAAATATCTTTAGTTATTAGTACTAAAGCCTTTCGTCTAGCTATTGCTTGGATTATGACCTTTTATGATTATGACGCAATACATTTATGTAGAAAGCAAATACTAATGCTTAATTTATCAAAATAGTATCTTAATCCAAAACGGCAATTGTTAGTGTGAAGAAGAAAAATAACTTCAACTATTTAGTTAAGGTCTTGTTTCTGAGTAACGTATACCAACATTGGAGCTTTTGAATGTAATATATTTTGTGATTCAATAGTAGAGAAAACTTTTGGTTGGAGTAGTTAGTGCTTGACCCTCTCTTACTATAGCCAAAAGGCCTTTGATTCGTTTTCCACTTAGATGGGATAGGGTTTGCGATAATAGAGCCCTACTATCTATTAAATAGTCCAAATTACATTTCATTTTACTAAGAAGAAAAAAAGAAAATACGGAAAATTTAAAACAACCCTGACTAGCGAACCTTCAATAATTCAACAAAACTCGTCTTCTTTTTATAATGTATGTTGGTTATAAATGGATGCTTGATGTTTCTGACAGGTTTGTAATTTATACGTCAGAAAACATCAAATTTACATTGAAATTTTGATGTGTGTGATATATCGATTGCGCGCTATTAATTGCACCTTTCAGGGTGAAGAATATAAGTTATTTTGGCCCGAACGGTCCGAGTTTGTGAGGATGGCAGCCAGGTTTGGAGCCAAAATAGTGCCATTTGGTGTTGTTGGGGAAGATGACTTCGCTCAAGTAAGTCCCCTGCTCATTTCTATGTTGAGGACTTCATCATATCTCTATGTTTACTTAAGTTAGGACGACCATATTAGATAAGTTTCGATACCGTTACTCTGTCTCTACGAAACTTTTACCCTTGTGTGAGGTTGTGAGATTGCGGGTCTTTTTAGCACAAGAAATGATGTACGAATATTACAGAATGATTTTGATTATGATCTCCTACTGAGCGATAACACTTTAATGTGCTTGTTGAGATGTGATATCAAGTAAAGACGTGATATCAAGTAAACACAAACAGAATTAACACAAACTGAATTCCTTGGCATAACTCATTAGTGACATAAGAAAATAGCATAAATCCTATCATGTTATGAATGGAAAAAGTAATCTAAAGTGACTCGTTCACGTGCATGTGGAATAAAGCTTCTGTCTTTAGATCTTGAACACATTGGAGACTCTCAAATTACTGGTAGATTTCCCGTTGCTTCTTATTCTTAGACTTGCATGCCAAATGCAGAATGTCTGTGCGTGGTACTGTTTTGTCTTCATGATTTCACATTACATTCTTGGACATCGTTTTGGAGCTATTTGGTTAACTGCAAATTTAATGTCTCAGGTAGTCGTCGATTATGATGATCAGATGAAAATTCCCTTCCTTAGGGATTATATAAAAGAAATAGCTGAGGAGGCTATAAACGTCAGGTAATTTATCATTTGACTTGAAATTTGCTTTTTTTTAATTATTTGATTCAATGAGAACTTTTGTGGAATACAACTTTTACTTACTGCCAGTGCCAACATAATGTTATATTTTTCAAAAGTTACACTTTTCAATTAGAGCAAAACTTACTTGAATGATTTCTTTATCAAGTTGAACCGCTAAAATTATATGTACCATCAAATTAAATCACCTTTCAATATAAAACAAAAAAGGTTATATTTAAATGTGTAGATATATTACCATAGATAATTTAATAAGAACATATGAGACTAAAATACTAATTCAATTATATGAGATTAACTAAATAAAAAATGTATTAGTTTCAAAATTTTCTTCTGAGTGTAAACTTGAATGTTTAGGAAGTGGTCAAAATTTGGTTACAAGAAAAAATTGGTGATACTAAACATCATAATCTTTATCAGCCCCAAAATATAAGATACTATTCTCATATAGTTACTTTGGTAAGAAGTAGGTAGAGATGCCGCGGAGGTTTAGCAATATGTACGAAAATTTGTAAACAAGTAAATATGAAAAATATAATTTGGGACAAGGATTACATGGAATAAACTCAGATATTGCCGAATATTCAGCATCATATTATAATACAATGTCATTTTCTTTTTGGAACATAACATCCTTGGGCGATGACAGGACTCAATTCAATGGTGAAGTGGGAAACCAAGATATGCACTTACCTGGAATGTTACCAAAGTTTCCGGGAAGGTTTTATTATTATTTTGGGAAACCGTTTCAGACACAAGGTATGATGATTTGCCACTTGTTATTTGAAATGAAATTAATATAAATGAAGAAATTCACCAATAAAATAAAGGGGGGGAAAAAGGAACATTCACTTGTACAGCCTGGACCAACGTGTATAAAGTATAGCCTGCATGCTGTATACTTAAAATGATGGATGCTTTTGCATTTAAACAATCAACTTGTATGGATTTGCAAATTGTTGATGTACTTAGGGACCATGTTTTGCTCCTTGGTGGTGCTGGGACCTGAAAGAGAACTTGAAATTAGACAGTGTCAAGACTTAATCTTATGGGCTCTTTCACAGTTACAAAATCTCAGAGGGTTTGGTGCATTGTTAACTTACATTACTGGCTGATTTGTTGTGCTGTGAAGGGAGGAAGAAAGAACTAAGAGACAGGGAAAAAGCGCACGAATTGTACATGGAAGTAAAGTCAGAGGTAGAGAAATGTCTTGCTTTCTTGAAGGAGAAAAGAGAACACGACCCTTACAGAAATATAGTCGCTCGATTAACTTACCAAGCTGTGCATGGCGTAACATCCGAAGTTCCAAGTTTTGAACTTTGAATTAATTTCTACCTGCTAGCGGATGGACGGTCGATATTCATCCCCATGGATAGAACTACCGGAAAAAAAATTGCGAGGCATCAAGAAATGTTGCCAAATACTGGGAGGGACAGTACTTCCCAATACAAAAGGATATGGCGAGTAATTGTAATTATTGATGGTTGATCATCAAAATGTCTCGGCCTGCTGGTACTGAACTTTACATCCATTCACTTCACGTCCATGGTTAGTCACGTAGTGATTGGAAAGAATCAATCTGCTTCTGTGGAAAGGTTTGGTTCTTTTTTGGGCGAATGCGAATTTGTCCATTATGGAAAAACCAGAATGTTTTATTAATTTATTTGGTGGTTGGATTAGATATCAACTTTTGGACAATAATGCCCACCTTCGCTGTTTGTTTGATGACAAATATAATCACAGCGATGTGTAAAAGGCATTCTCCATCTCTTCAAACTTTTTTCTAACAGTTGAAGTCGGTTCAGTGATCCCAGTCTCCCAGAGGGCATAGAATTTCCAGATTAACAAGCTAATTTTATACACGCATACACTTCCTCTTCTGCTTTGAACCCAGATGAAATATTAAAGAAGTTTTTGGAAACTGGGAGAAGGCTTTATAAACTTAAGCCTCTGTTTGGATCCTTAGTTGTACAGGAAAAAGGAAAGGAAATATTTAGGAAAAATGAGGAGAAAAGAATGGAAGAAAAATGTGATTTCTTTTCTCTGGTTTGTTTTCCTAATTTATCAAAGGAGGGAATTGAATGGAAGAAATTTTTTTAAGACCTTTATGCCCTTGATTATTATTTTGTTAGGAGTTAATATAAACTTAGAAGATGTCATTAATATTAATTATATTAATTAATTATATTAATAATAATATAATTAAAAATAATATAATTAGTAATAATAATAATAATAATAATTTATAAATACATATATTATTATGAAATTTTTTGCAAAGTATTTATTATATATATT
>JAOSBM010000006.1:22796421-22806847 GCA_027568955.1 Erythroxylum tenue
GGTACTTTGCATATTGTTTAGTATACTTTAAAAATTATTTAGCATAAATAATTTTATTATAAAATAAAATATAGCTAAAATTAATAAAAGTGATTTTTATTTTTATATTGCCAAACAGTCTACTGTATGAAGCTCTTTTAAAAAAGATATTTTTTTAATTGACAGCCAAACAGTCAACTGGCTTTTAAAAAAAGCTCTTTTCAGAAAAGCTCTACTGATAAAAGCTCTACTAATAAAAACTCTACTAATAAAAGCTCAACCAAACGGGCCCTTACACGTAAATCACATAGATTATTAGCCTGCCCCATGTTTGGTAGGGGCTACTAACATTAGATGGTGGAAAAATTAACCAAAAGAAGAAGAAGAAGAAGAAGAGCAAGCTCCATTTGTTTTTATTTGTATAACATTGATTTATGGTGGCTAGAGCCAAACCACAAGCGCCTGGTGTTTTGATACAATCCCTTGGATAGCAAAAATCATCAAGTACAAGCTACAGAATACCAATGCGAGATTATAATCATTCAAGTACAAACCATAAAGTACTAAAGAGATGAATTAAACAGTCCTACAACTTTTTAGCCCATGATAGTTCAAGAACCAAACAACTTACTGTATTTTTGTGCATAAATGGAAAATGGATCACTTTCCCCTTTTTCCTGTGCATGGGTCAAACTGTTCATCTACCCAAGCAAGCACATGTCTTGAGAAGTCTCTGACAAATTTTCCAAAGTGATAAAGCAACTGCTCCCACTTGCTAAAATGGTCTTGCTGCTGCTTCCATCATCTTCTTGACTCTAGTCAGCTTTTCCATCTCCCTGAGAGCCTGAAGAAATAGGACGTAGGGAGAGGAAATTCCATGATCACTCTACTAAACTATTTACATCAAAAGCAACAAGAACAACATAATCTCTCACTCGGGGAAATTTTTTCATCTTTTACCTCTAGTACCATGTCTTCTGTGGTTACAAGATCCATCTCTTCATAGCCTAATTTGGCAGCTACGTCTGCAAAACAAGAAGTCACTAGAACAAATATAGAAATAAAATTATGTGGAACAAGCAGCACACTCAGGATTTACTTTGCAGTGAAACAGTAGCATCGGCTGTAGCATATCCACCTCTCAGTTCTTCATACAAAGCAACTAGCTGGGTTAAAGCCTGGTTTTCATTAACCAAACTGTTTGTAATCAAGATGGGAAACACTGGAAGAACTTTTCTTGTTTGCTGTTGAAATTATCTCTAAGAATAAATAACACTAAGCAGATTACATTCACAATTTGAGCAGGAAGCTAACCTCAGAATAGGAATCAGATTCATTATCTGGTAGGGTCAATTGAGTTTGGTCTTCTATCATCTCGCTGGCTACAATTTGTAATGGTACATCAATCCATAATGAGATTCCATGTCTAAGAAGTGCCCTAAATCCCAAGGAATCACAGATTAAAACCAAGAAATACTTATCAACCTTACTAGAAACAAACAACATCAATGGGAATCACACGCAAATTGGTCCAACTGAGGCTGAGTGAGGTTGAGGTCATACAAGTTAGTTGAACTCTGAACTGCACCATCTCCAGCACATACCACCAATCGACCCATGGATGATAACTGTTTCAACACTTCCGTCTGCAGCCAAATGCACTTCAAATAATGTAACTCATTACCCATGGCATTTAAATGTATCGATATGTGTATACCGACAATGTGTTACTCTCAAGCAACTTTGAATAGAAAAACCAACTGTTAAATATCTCAAACAGAAACAGGCCAATCAAATTAAATAGTCTCAAAGTCAAAACTCCAAAGCTACATGATAATGTACAACCAAATAACGATGGAAAACACAAAACAAAAAATGGTACGTGATTGAACATGTTGCAAGAGATTCACCTCTGAGGCTAGAAATCCCTCCTCATCAGCCTCCCTGAAAGACTTGACAGCAGATTCACCACCAGCTGCTTCTTCTACCAAACTATCACTGTACAGTAAACATGAAATGACTTTAATTTTGACAAGTTAGAAAGTCCACGAAGCAATTGAGGGAGGAATGAACATCTGCGTACCTGTCAAAATAATAGTAGCGCAAGCCATCTGCTAGAAGCTTGCCCAAATTGGTTTTTATGGAACTCTTGATTCCTTGGGATTAGGGATTTTGTATTTGGCAAAACAACAGGAATGATCAGACCCAAAATGGACAAATAATCAAAAACAAACGAAGGGACGGACAATGCGTACCAACAAGGAATATGGACGTCCCTTTGAGTACAGGGGATAAATCCGCGGCTCTCTTCTGCAAAAATAAAACCTGAAGCATAACAATCTCTTCGATTCTAAAGACTCACAGAACTCGCGCACATTGCTTGGTGTGTGATCATATTATGCATAGACATACACCAGAAAGCCCAGAATCGCAAAAGAGAGAAGATAAATGTCACACCTTCAATTCAAGAAATTGATCAATTTTGGTTTCTGTCCACACAAAACCGAAATGAATCGTCCATATAAGCAAAAAGAAAAAAAAACGAAAATTCCATTAACTTTATCACAAACATGGATAATTCAAAAGAGAAGTCACCGGAAGTGGAAGTATCACTTGGAAGCGAGCAAGTAGCAGCGGTGATTACAGGTTTTGGGCAGACAGACAGGGCACGTGAAAAAACAGGAACGGAGTGAAGAGGAGGAGGAGGAGGAGTGTTGAATTTGGTGGAAATGGCTGATGGAATTGGCGGCGTGAGTGGTCTGGCCGATGCCGTCGTTAACTCCATTAATAAACTTTGCTTATCTGGTTTAGGCAATTTTTTGGCTCGTCTTCGAGGGCCTACGAGGGAGCTGGAATCAGATGAAGTGCAGAGGAGGGTGCTGCTTCCATTGGATTAGGCTCCTCACTGGGCTATCTAACCATACAGCCCATCCAAAATTCACTTGCGCTTCAATTCAATAACCACAAAAATCCCTTTTCAATATATTCTTTTAATTAAGAAGATTTCTGTTAAAACTGACACAAGTTGATGTTAACAACTCCATCAGAGAGAGACACGGTTAGATGATGATGTTGGAATTCTGGGATTTCTTTTAGAAATCCTTTCTCCTTCATTCTCATCTCTAATTCATATCCCAATGTCACGTATAGCAGGAAATAGGAAAAAACTGTAACATACTTGTCATAAGAAGTTAAGACAATATTACACAGCCTGAACGTCTAGCAGACGGGATTCTGGACTAGCAACACAAATGCACATGGACTCTACGGTAGCCTGGGTCGCCACTAACATCACTCTTCCGTTTCGGTGGAAAAATATTAATAAACTTGAAGGTATTCATTGGTGTAGGGTAAGAATGCAATCACTGCTGCAAACACGATGTGCGCATCAAGTGCAACTGAAGTAGAAGAACCCATTTAGTCAAGAAACACGAAAGATTAGGGTCCAGCAGGATAGTTTTTCATAAATTTGTGTACGAATGCAAAGCTCTACCTGGATTGGGGATTCTTTGGGGAGGATAAACATGATCTGCAGTAAACCATAGTTCACTCCAAATTAGCCCAGACTAAAAATTACGGATGTGAAACTAATCAATTTGTTGTACTTCCTATTTGCAACAAGACTTTGTATGATGATTACACCAAAGACTTGAGCAAAGCAGAACCTAAAATAATCACAGCTTCCACATCCACGAAAGTTATCAGCTTCCACCTGTATCAAGTACAAAAATTTTATGCTCAGCGCTGAAATTGAACTCTATAGTCACAGTATCTCTAGCATTCTTGAAAATTCCAACACAACCTCAAAGATATTCATCATGGGCACAAGATATCTTCCTCTTTTTGATGAAGATTAGTTAGATCCTTCATGTTTTCAACACTAAAAGACAGAAGAATTGAGTTGCATTTTAAAATATGGTAGCTATGCTAAACATGCATGTTAAAGATTCTTGAATGTATCAAATCATTTGTCAAATTCCAATTGCCATCTGTTATAACTAAGGATGTGTTATAATTGTCAGGCCTTCAACTTCAGTAGTCAAAGGGTTAGGGAAAAAGAGTGCAGATTATAAGTACAAAAATGTGAGACCTTTCTGTGTAATTTCGTCAGCCCCTAGACAGACATTCTCAAGCCATTTCTATCAGTCAAGATACATAGAAACTGGAGGAAGATTAGTTACAAAAAGAAAAATTGCAACTCAAAGTGAGCCAGTAAAGATTAGTTAGAAAAAGAAAAATTGCAACTCAAAGTGAACCAGTTATCACATTTTCCTTCTGTTCAGAATCTCAATAAGCATTTAATGCATCTCAAGAAACATAGAAAAAAAAAATCAAAATTTAATAACTTAAGCTCTTGGGATAAGTTTAATATTGGGAACAAATATAGTGTCATATGAATTTTGAACAA
The DNA here is from genome assembly GCA_027568955.1 of Erythroxylum tenue. Classification (NCBI taxonomy): domain Eukaryota; kingdom Viridiplantae; phylum Streptophyta; class Magnoliopsida; order Malpighiales; family Erythroxylaceae; genus Erythroxylum; species Erythroxylum tenue. The sequence goes on from JAOSBM010000006.1 coordinate 22,800,809, forward strand.
ATATAGTGTCATATGAATTTTAAGTTAATAATGTAGCTTCCCTCATACTACCCACCTTGCCTTATGACTTGAGGGGAGTTGGGAAGGTTATGAAACTTCAAGACAAAGGCCTTTGATGAGGAGGGAGATGGAATGAGTGCAAATGATGTACTGTGTAACTAAGTGAAGATTATCATCATTTATACTTTTCCATGCTATCAACCCCATAAGTTGCAATAATGATATCACTACAACTACCACCTCATCACTTTATCACTGAAACCACAGCAAAACCCATTTTGTACACATAATGCCTGTTACTAGTCCACCAGTAAAACATTTATTGTTCCAGTGATGATTGGGTTTCTGGCATGAATGAATTACTTGGTCTTGAAGATGGAGTAATTCTGACATCAATAGGTGTTGGAAGCGCATATGTGTTGGATTTCCATGGTGTGGATTCCTGCATCTGTCTAATTCTTTCAGCCGAGTTGGGCTTTCTATCAGGAATAATTGGGGCAGAATGACTACCGCCTTTAGGTTCCCTATCAACCAGGAGACCCTTTTCATTTTTCTCTGGATTCGACTGCAAAAAGATGCAGAATTTCAACTTGAAGTAACTGAACTTCTGGGTGATAAGTACAGAATCATCAGAGCAAGTAATTAGAAACAAATTTGTCAACATAATATTGATCATCTGCACTGAAACGTCACATGAAAGGTGTTTCAATGGCATCTCTAAGAATCGGCAGAATGTAAACATATAAATCAGTATTGTCCTAGATTGATAGAAATAATCACAAAAAGCATTCACACACCAGCATAAGGCAATGCAAGAATCTACCTCCAAACTTTCTGCTGTTGAAGTTTGAGGAAAAGAAACATCCACTTCATCCACCTGGATATTAGAGATGGATGTTTATTAGCACAAATGACAGCCAAACAATTATAATTGTCCTACTAAGTGTGCTTTGCTATTTTAGGTTTCTAGATAAGTTACAAATAAGAACATGCCAAGAAAGTCATTTTGATTATCCCCATTAAAGACATTCTTTTGTGTCCTGATCAATGTTCTTTAGTCAAAAGGTTAAAATGCAGCCAAACAGTTACATTGAGGCAATTCTTCAAGACAATCCAAAGTAAACTACTCAATCATCATGGAGCTTAATCTACGACTCAAAGGTTCTGGAAGCAATCTTAATGTTCCTCATAACTGATAAAATAAAGCATGAACTGATATATATCCTCTTTACCTCATAATGAATATGCATAAAAATCAATAATTTAAAACAGAAACCTTCTAGAAGAAACAAAGATATTTTTTTTCAGACAGCTGTCCATATTTGGAAACAGAAGGTCGTTATAACTGCACGCTCATTCTACACCATTTATTAAACACATATCATATATAACAAAGCAAATGCTTAGCACAACCAACTCATATATGTCAATTTTGATAAAATGATCAACATTTAACAGAGAAATTTCAAAAAGCATAATGTATTTTAAAGAAATGGAATTTGATTATTCCCCATGCAAATTTAGCACAGTACATAGCACATAGTAAGACAATTTTTCAATTCTTCTAAACCTAGAAAATTTTCTTACAGCATTTCATCCTCACCTCCATTGAATCCCTTGACAAGGAAATAACATCATGGTCCAATTTATTTTGTCTATAATGAAAACTCAAATCCCTGCTTTCATTTGCATTATATTCAGTACCACTCTTATCTTCACCATCATTGGCAAGTCCGCTGAACTGGTAGTCAATATGTTGCTGTTCTGTAACTAGTTTTACTTGAGGCTCTACTGCCTCAAGTGATCTGAGTCCCTTTCGGAAGAAATTCAACTACATTTAAAGTTGGAAAAAAGGCATATAACCATCAAATAAGTGAAAGAATTATAGGTCTGAGCAGTAATATTATAAAATATATGAAAAGGAAACCTGAGCAGCATTGTGTCGCGCAACCTGTGTTAGGAGACTTCTCAACTGTCCTTGCTTCAGAGATTTCACCCGGAAAATGCACATGGTTGCCTCTTCATCAAACTCATTGTAAGCAGTTTGCAGCTGTTCCTGTGTAAAAGATTTACCTTTCCCATTCTTTGACCTACCTTTTTCTTTCCGTTGTGCCAGCATGTACTCATATATGCTTCTGAAAATCATTTAATTAATCAGAAGAAATTTACCACCAAGAAATCAAAGAAAAGATAAACAAAAGGTGTACCTTTTTCCATCACATTGCTGTTTCATATCCTGCAGCAAAGAGCAAGTTGAAAATAAGCAAAATCAGATTAAGGGAGCATTTTAAACAAGCCATGACATTAGTAAAGCGGTATAATAATAAAGCAAATGGTTGAAAATATAAGTTCCAGCATGAGGGAGCACGTTGCTGGAACTAGGAAAAAGCTCCTGGGCATGGGGTTCATGTATGCATCTAGGAATGTACTGTTGAATGGCCAATCATGATAAGCTCATTTTCCATTCCTTAAACACACAGGGATAAAAGCATGATACTGCTAGTTTCTGGAGTTTTCCAACAAACTTTTATTGTTTAATGAGTAATGCCAGTGATGAAAAGTAGGACTAGATCTTTTGTCCAGAAAAACATGGGATGATAAATTTGCCCAAAAGTTATGGGCAAGTTGTGTGAATATACAAACTATTACAAATAGAAACACATGAGACAAAACAAACTTCTGCTGAACAAAACAGCAGCCTCATTATTTCTTAAACTTTATTCAAGAAGATCTTTCTAGTTCCTAATTTTCTGTTTATTGTTGCACAAACAAACCAATACCATGTCGTCTATATAGAGTGATTAGTCTTTCTTTATATCAGAGTGACTCTATACCAGATTACTTTAAGCCTAAATCTTTCTCTACTTTAAACATATCAAGCTTAAAGGTACAATCATGATTATTTCACTATGACATTAACAATCAGAACAAAGGGAAGATTTGAATGGTGCCAGACAGCTAGGTATTTCGTTGCATTGCCACTATAATAAAGGAGATTTGTGCAAGATAGCAACAATAGAGGTAGATAAACAAACCTCCAGTGTCCTGAGTTCACTGAGAAGAGAATCGGATGGATTTGTTATTGTGAGGAATACATGAGACCGCTGAAGTACAATTAGCAGAAGATTAAAGACAGGTTATTTAGAGGCACCATCAATAATATTAAATATTAGCCATAAATGAGAATGGAACAAGATGCACTTACATAAGTATCAACAATTTTCTGAAGTTCAAGTTGCAAATTCCCCAGAAACAACAAAATTTTGCCTGCAGACAATTTTAGTACAATCACAACAGATCATACTTGTAGGGTCAAAAGTATGGTAACGTTGTAATCATGATGCATATTTGACTGCAGAAACATGGACTTAACAATTCCTGCTGTCTCTTTCTCTCTTTTTATTTATTTTTATTTTTCCTTCTCATCATTTTTGGTGGCCCAGAAGGAAATCAAGGAGAATATGATCTTTATATATTGCTAGATATAATTATGTAAAAAGATCAATCCTCTAAAAATCCATGAAGTTGGAATGCATCCACCAGACTGCATGGAAAGATGAGTAAAGTTTCAGTTGAAGCACCCAGAAGGTGAACATACAAGCTGAAGCACATTCTCACTGGAAAATTTCATACTCGTCTCCCTCTGCTAAGTGACATCCGGGTACACTACTGAAATTAAAATACAGATTTACCACTTCTGGTCACATATTTTAAAGGATAAAAGATACAAACTTCTTTTGTAATTTACTCATTCAAACAACCCCTAATGGTCTAAAATTAACCCCAACAAAAAACTTTGTAGCGTTAAAATAATTAAAAAAACCTTTTACTGAGTTCCTTTCTTGCTCTTTTAATACAATTTGTTATAGGTCAGAGCAGTCGTTGAAGCTGTCACGTATTTAACAATCATAGCAGTCGTTCAAGCTGTCTCGTATTTAACAATCAGTCACATAACAATTTATGTTAAAATAATTTGATAGAAACTTCGTAAAAGGTTTTGCTTTAGTATTTCTAATATCACAAGGTAATTTTTAATTAATTTTAGACAATAAATGTATTCTTAAAAATACGAGAAACCACAGGGCAGTCTACTTCTTTTCCCCTCTCTCAAATAAGGAAGATGTCTTATTCTTTACACTACAATGCACCTATCTTCATGTGTCAACAAGATATTAACTTAAAAGAGAGATAATAGTATAATCATACAGTCTAGTTTTACGGACAAGTTACACTTGAATGAAGGAAGTCCATAGTTGAGTGCCAATATAAGTCTTAGAGAGCACCAACACAGTCATTTTTCAAGTATATTAATAAAACAGGTAGACAATTCGGTTACCAGTTTCGTTATTTTCGTGAAATGCAGTTTTCTTCAAGAGAAAAGAACCCATTTCCTGCAGGGATTCTGAGAATTCTGGAAAGAAACAAATTGATAATCAACTGCTCCAAGCTTTAAGAATTTGGAAAAAATATCATGCAAGCACGTTCAATAAACATCAGACTATTTACCATATGCACTGTTTGCTGTTGCTGCTGCCGTCGAAAGCAAGCTATCGTAGCAATCTCTCATGTCCTGCATGTCCTGTGAGAAATCCACAAAATAAAAGAAACGTCGTTTTTGAATTAGTAACCCATTAACTGATAAGCGAAAGAGAAAAGAGAGAAGAGTGTACCTGGGAAGCTTGAGCGAGTTCATCCAACATAGCAGAAGGGAAAGTGTCTCTTTTGTCCTTAGCATCATTCTTCTGAAGCTTAAACCCTCTAAGCTTACCCAGTGATGATTTCATTTCTCTCACCAACTCTGACAAGGGAAGGGGCAAGTGAAACTGCGGTCTATCGAAGCCAGGGGCGATCGGAGGAAGACGAAGATGTTAGAATAATTTTGGACTAATTGTTTCTATCCTTCCTTCCTACGTGCGAAAAGTGCAACTATGGTCAATTGGGATCTGACACGTGTTAAACGAATGATAATTTGGATGGTTGACGTGGCAGATAACGGTGGTGATGCGTCAAGTGACTACACGTCAGCAATAACTTTGGTCAAAGTCAGGGATAGCTGACAAGGGCAAAGAAGAAAAAAGATATTCAAATTAGTATACTTTGACAGTTGACTGCAGTATTGATGTTACAATTTTCTTTCAGTCTTTGATTGTTTATTGTTTATGAAGAATTGCATTTTGTATTCTAGATTATACTTTAATTCTTCAATATTTTATTTAATAATTAATTGAAATTCTGTAATTTCCTTCTATTTTTGATAAATATATCTAAAAATATAATTAACAACGTAAACAAGTTTTGCTGAAAGTTCCCATTATTTCGATGGTTTTTCGCATTTGCCCTTTCTAATCACCAGTATTGAAAATACCAAACACATTTTGGACCGACACATTAATTAATTGTTAATAACATTTTTTGGTAATTGATTTTTTTTTGGGTGCAAAAGAAAGAGAAAATACAAAGAGAAAAGAGAACTAGTCCCTGACAAATGTGACGCCAACAGCATCACCAAGAACCACAGCATCCACAAATGCCGGAGGAGTAAACCAAAATTGAAAAGGTTCCTGTCCATGGCTTCCCCGTTTAGCAAGAATATCGGCTACACTATTTCCTTCTCGAAGAATATGCTCACATCTGACAGACCAGTCTCCACTGAGAATAGCTTTGATATTACCAATTAAATTATCATGGGGATGAAAAGTCCAGTCTGTACTTTCCAAGCACCAGAGAGCTTCTAAAGAATTCAAAAATAAACAAATATCTCTATAGGTGTGATTCCAAGCAACAAGTAGACCAGTACGAATAGCTAATAACTCTGCACCCATATTCGAATCTCGACCAACAAATTCAAAAAAGTCGCCCAAACAATGACCATGGCAGTCTCTAAGAACGCCACCAATACCCGCATCTCCTAGAGTGCCCAGAACACTACCATCCACATTCAAAGCAACAGTAGCATTTGTCAGAGGCTTCCAGGCAACCAGACGAGCGCTTTTCGGAATACTAACCTTGTCCAACTCTAGATAGGAATTCCACTCATGA
>JAOSBM010000006.1:22819266-22833397 GCA_027568955.1 Erythroxylum tenue
TAACGGAAAAGAATATACAATTCAACCCCCCTTCTTGTGTATTAAGTATCTAAATATTAACGTGTGATTTACTTCAAAAAGGTCCATTTAATATAACTAGGTGAACACTATATCTAATATAGAAATCAAAAGATATTGAATAAGAAGACATATCATATTTAAGGAAGAATAAGTGTCAAGCCAATGTAACCTCATAAAGACTTCATGGTCATCATAATAATCATTATGAATTTTGAGGAAAAATAAATCATTATAGATAATGGAAGCTATGTTGACATTCTTCTTTAAGAAGAAATCATGATCGATAATGGAAGCTTTGTTGACATTCTTCTTTATGAAGAAATCATAATAGATAATGGAAGTTCTGTTGACATTTTTCTTTACAAAGTCTAAGGCAATGGGACTTGATTCACTGTAGATTCACTTGACATGTTTTCCTTTAACTTATTTTAAAGAGGGTGAAGTCTTCTTTAAAGGAAAAAAAATATTAATTATGCCTATTAAAATATGTGAGTGTATCAAGTAGAACACCTAAATATTTGAGCTCCACATCATTTATAAGGGAGTAACATATAACATTAGACCTTTGATTTACAAAATAGGGTCATCTTATCACCATATCAACTTATCAAAAATTTCTCAACTAAGAGAGGCATGAGAGAAGTCTCAAGTGATTATCAAATGTTGAGAGAGTGCCTGTTGAAAAAGAAGAATCTACCACTAGAGGTTTGTGTTGAATAAATGGACCTAAAGCTCATAGAGAATGGAAATATGGTTGAAATACTCAAAGAAATTCAAGAAATAAAAATTAGGGATGCAAAACACAACAAAGTATTGCAAGTCAAAATCGACATAGATGAAGTGCAACATACTAAGATGGAACAATTCTTGAGAGAGTAGCTTGGTGTCTTCATGTGGTTCCCCTCAAACATGGAAGGAATATAGACATAAATAATAATTGATAAGTTGAATACGAGATCAAATGTCTAACTTATAAAATAAAAGAAAAGAGACTGTTGAAAAGAGGGACAATAAGTAGTGCAAGAAAAGGCAAATAAACTCTTAAGTGTAAGGTTTATTAAACAAGAGATTTATCCAAACTACCAACATATTAATGGTAAATAAGTGCAATGAAAAATGATGCATGCTTGGTGACTTTACAAACCTAAACAAAGTATATCCTAAGGATAGTTACTCCCTTCTAAAGATAAATCTACTTGTAGATGTAATAATAGGTCACAATTAGTTAAGTCTCATAGATATATACTCGAGATATAACTAAATTTGAATGTGTGAAGGAGATAAGAAAAAAAATCAACATTCATTATGAAAAAATACTATTACAAGATGATCCATTTCAAATTAAGAATACAAGAGAGACCTATCATAGGCTTGTCAATTCAATGTTTTACAAGCAAATCAACTGAAGTATGGAGGTTTACATTGACGATATGATTGTCAAGATAAAGCAAAGATGGGATCACTTAACAGATCTGTGAGGATGTTTCAACACACTAAAAATTATAACATGAATTTAAACTTTAAGAAGTGTATATTTGGAACTTATAACAAAAGTTCTTAGGCTTTATGCTGAGTTCGAAGGGGTATTGAAACAAAAACCCAAAAGATCAAGGCAATTATCTATGTGAAGTCAGCAAAAACCCTAAAGGAGGCACTTAACTTAATAGGTAAACTTATAAGTTTGTATTGTTTTCTTTCTATATCCACATAAAAAATCTCAACAATAACAATAACATCATCATCTTCATCATCATCAACAACAACAATATCCCAGTTGAAGTCCTACTAAGACGTTGGGTATGGAGAGGTCTAGAAGTATGTAGCCTTACCCTTAATTCGTAGAGAGATATTTTCGATAGACCTATAGGAAAAATAAAAGAAAATATCAAGACTAAAAAAATAAAAACAAAGAAAAAAATTAAAAAATATAAATCATATATAATATAATATAGCATACAAATACAAATACAAATACAAATATAAATACAAATAAAGAATAATAAAGATACATATTAAAATAATAAAATTAATAATAAAAAATAGACATAAAGATATCTCATGATCTTTAAAGTGCTCAAACAAAATACAATATTCAAATGGAACAATGAGTTCTAATGAGCACTTAAAGATTTAAAGAGTTATTTTCAAAACCTGCCTTTCCTTTTAATCCCATCCTCACACATACAAACACAATGGAGAAAATCTATATTTGTATGCCTTGGTGGCAGCATAAATCAATTATGTGCTAGTTTAAAAGAAGGAAATCAAAGGTCGATATATTATGTCAGAATCATCTAAAAACCATAAACCATATAGACTGAATGGGAAAAACAGTTCTAGTTGTTCTTAAACCGGCTAGAAAATTACAACCATACTTTTAAGCTCATCCTATTATCATTAATGAAGATCAATCGTTGCAAAATTTTTTATATAAGCTAAAAATGTTAGGAAGGAAGGTGAAATGGTCAGTAGAGCTTGGAGAATTTAAGTTTTAGATTCGTTCTTTAAACGTCAACTAAATCCTAGATACTAGCATACTTTGTGGTTGAATGCACTATATCCATTGGTGTAATAGATTCAAATGAAGTTGCTTTGGCAGCTTTACTTGCTTAGACCATAAATATTAACAATGCATCAAATAAGATGGAAGCATGGTTAGAATTGTTGTTAAAGGCCTATATGAGATAAAGTAAGCATAATGGATAACAATACTTGTATGCTTACATTACCACCATCATAAACAAGCAACTTTAAAAATGATCCTATATTCAACACTACTTAAAATGTGTTATGCCATCTTAAATAGAAGAAATCTCAAAGGAATTTCATGAAGGATTTTGCAGATTGTGCTAGAGCTATTCAACTTTATCATTTAAAATATAGTGACAAGGATATTTTTGGATACCACATAGGTGTGATGTGCTAGAATATGTCAAAAAATATGATATGTGCTATAAGACACTACCATCTTATAACTGAATATTACCTAATATTATCTCCAATACTATTCATATGGTGGGTAGAAGTACAATTTTACCCATTCATAACAAGAAAGATCATAGAGCAATTTTTGACTAGCCACTTCACATGTTCCTTATGCATAGTAATAAACAATGATCCACAATTCATTCACTCAAACCTAAAAATGTTTTTTAAGGCCCAAAGCATCAAAGAAAACTTTACATATATCGTGAACCCATAAATTACTGTCTCATAAAGGTCACTAATAAAACCATTTATAGAGTTTAAAATAAAGAATAATATAGTTAAAGGTATGTGTGCATACATGTTATATAAAATTCTTTAGGGTTATCATACTACTATAATGATATTAATAAAAGAAACTATATCCAACTTGATATAAGAAGTATAAGCACTAATCTTATCAGATCTTTAAAATGCTTTTAACTGTGTCAAAAACCTTAGAACTAATGACAAATGAAACAATATTGCAAGCTAAACTTGACCTAATTGATGAAAGAAGCAAACAACAGATATGAAGAATTCAACATACTAATAATAGGAAAAAACTATTAAACAATAAAAGAGTTAGATAACATATCATAGAGAATGATCAAGTTGTATTCGGAATAACTGGCACGATTAACACATTGGAAGCCAATGGAAAATAAGCTTCAAACTAGACAAGCATATATAAATTATAAGATATCATCAAACTCAATACATAAAAACTCGAAAGATTGGACAACTTAGAAATTCTTAGGACTTGAAATGATCAACATTTTATACCTTACTATTGTTAAAATTGTAAATCATTTTTTTCTGCCAATAAAGTTTGATTTCAAATATATGCAATATACATTTCAAAATATTTGAATTTATAACAAATAAAACTTAAAATTTTCAAAATAATATACTCATAAAGTCTCAAAATGCAAACTAAAGGGGTTACAAAACTTTCAAGATGTTATACTTATATAGGATCAAAACATCGTACTAGCTCATAAAATTTTTATAATGACAAGTTTAGATAGTCTCAAAAGTTTATACTGAAGGATTCATAAAATGTTAGACTTATAAAATCTACAAAATGACAAACTTATAAAGTCTCAAAAAATCTAACTAAATAAGTCTTAAAACACCATATTTAAAATCTAAAAAATGATGATAGATTCATGGACTCTCAAAATATAAGACTTATAAGGTCTCAAAATATTACTTAGAAAACATAAAATGATAGACTCAAGTAGTCTTAAAACTTCATATTCACAAGATTCAAAACATCACTCAAGGAGTTTCAAAAAGTCATATTATAGAACGTTAGATTCATGAAATCAAAAATCTCAGAAGGTAATATTAATAAAGTTAAAATTCAAAGACTTTTAAAGGCTAGAATCGAAGATTTCATAAAACATAGGAGTTGAGTAGTCTAAAAAATTCCTAAAATTATGCAAAAAATAGTCCTCAAAAGTTAGTTTTGCACAAAACTCAGGTTAAAATCAATTGATAAATCAATAAAATTTAGTCACAGTAAACTGTATAGATGAATAAATAAGACATCTAAATGCATATGGACTCACTAAAAAGTAAAAGGACACAATAATTAAGCCTTGTAGAAAAAATAAAAGGTTACAAAAAAAATCTAATATCATTCTATAGGTCTGGATGTAACTTCATCATCACCATCACCACCATTTACACTCCTTTCAAAAGTTGATTGATTTTCTTTAAATAGGTTTGCAAAATTATTTACACTCCCTATAAGTTGAAGATCATATTTGATAATTTTTACAATGGAAAATAAGTTGATTGATAGGTTTAAATGTCTATTTTTAATTGAATTATTACATTACATTGTCATAGTCCTAAGCCTCAAAAGATTTCATTACTAGAAAAGAATGATAGGTGTCTTACTTGAAGCCTTTCTTTTTGAAATAAGCTTTTTGATTATAGAAAGCTTTGTCCAAGCACTCTTATCTCCTCCTCATGATCCTTGATCTAAGTGTACAATGACTAAATGCCTTTTGTATAACTTTAATCTCCTTAAATGTTGATCTATATCCTTATAATTGGTAACATATATAGCCCTATCATTTTTGAACTTGTTTAAATTGTCGATGAACTATTGAATCTCCAGGTCAACATGTTTAATACCAATAACTAAGGAAAATGCCAATTACAAAAGAAAAATTCAGATCTAAACCATAAAGTGAGCGTGAAACACTAGGCATTGAAGTGAATTACACGTTAATACAATACTTAATAAACGATATACAAATGCACAAGAAGGGGTGTTGAATTGTGTATTCTTTTTCGGCAATCCCCTTTTAAACAATTTCTTAAAAGAAACTTGTTCTTTTCCAGAACTTTCTAAAAATCAATGTTGTAAATTGTTTCCGAATTTAATAAATGAAAACAGTAATATCGAAAATTCAAAGTTAAGAGAGAGTTGAGAGTTGAGAGATGTTGACACAGCTGTTTTATCCTGGTTCACCCTAAACCGTAGGCTACGTCCAGTTCTCAGATATCTATATGAGATTTCACTATCTCACAAATCGTTACAAGTATTCTTTGACACTGAGCCTCTTCAGGTCTCGTACAATCAAGTATTCTTTCACTCTTAGCCTCTTCAGGCTATCTGTACTTCTTTCAACTGAAAGATAGTTTGAGATTTGTTACAAAAAAATAGCTCTAGGTTTTTTGCAGAATACAATCTCTCAAATTGCTAAGCTTTTTAATTTTACTAACTTCTGCAGTCTTCAACTCCGACTCGTACTTATAGCCTTCTTCTTCAACTGCTTCTGGAAAAAAAACTTCTTCTTTCTTCTTGTTTCTTATTCTTTCAGTTGAGTTCTGTAATCAACTCAAGTTGATTAATAATCTAACGTGGTCTCGGATCTTTCGTCTCATTTTCTTTCGTCTGTCTGATTTTCACCTTGCGTTTCTGTCTCATTTTCGCTTTTGCGCCTTGCGTCTGATTTTCTATCGTCTAATTTTCTTTCGTTTGTCTTTTGCTTCCGTCTTTCTTTTGCTTCTGTCTATTTTTGCTTCCGTCTGTCTTTTGCTTCAGTCTATTTTTGCTTCCGTCTGTCTTTTACTTCCGACTACTTTTGCTTTCGTCTGTCTTTTTCTTCCATCTGTTTTTTGCTTCCGTCTATTTTTGCAACCGTCTGTCTTTTGTCTTTTTATTATTATTTGTTCTTCATCAAAATTATTAACGTAAAGTCATTTTGACTTAACATCGAGCTGTCCTACTCGCTCAATAAGCTCCGCTTACTGTCATCAGATAGTCTTTTGAGTTCCCACAAGCTTGCCCACCCATCTCTCCAATAGTGATATCTTTACTTGAGCTAGGTTTTGCATCTAACACAAATTATGTCTACCTTTCTGTCTTCACTCTGATGCCTGATGAATTGGACATAAGTGTATGTCCCAGGTCAATTTGCATCCTCTCACTTATGCTCCGTAGGTAGTTCATGTCTATATTCATGACAAATCCCCAGCTGTCACCCCAATTGCTCAACCCCAGAATATAGTGTAGGATGTCGCAATGTACAATCTTTGGACTTGTTGGATCATAGTTGTCATGTGTGTTGATCATATGCCAAAAGTGTCAAGGGGACAAGCTACAAGGAAAGTCTATCCGTAGTGTAATATACTTCGGTGTCCCCATATAATCCCAATCGTAAAGACCCATTGTGATGGAGAATTTATGTAGCTCGTCTGAAACATTTCTCCCATCATCCAGAAATGGAATATGTTAGGACAATCCCCGTTGTAGCAACCTCTCTCCGTGTAGAATGTGGAGAGGACCCCTAGTGTAAGCTCCTGATAAGTAGGAACCACAATTTCGAAGAACTGGGACCACGAGCCAATGTCAAATAGATGCTGAACTTGTTGGGCTAAGCCAACTTACTCCAGTGCCTCCCAATCGATCAATCTGCTCGTGCTAAACTTTTGATCTTTCAAATGCTGGTGTTCTTCCTCTTGGGCCTCGACATTGAACAATAGCATTGCGACCGCTCTAGAGGCTGGGCTGTAAAGGAAGATCCTTCTCCTCGCTGTCTCTTTCTAGGGGTTTCCTTTTTATGTAGTGATCTTATCATTGTGGCTACAACTTTGAATAAGTGTGAGAAGATAGATAGATAATTTACAGGAATATGCTTTTCCCCACACTTAAAATTGATTATGCTCAATAAAATATTAACTGCGAAATCAAATTATCAATGAAAAACTAAAATATATAAATAACTAGTAAATTAACACACATAAATAAATAAACAAATTTAATTAGAAAACCAACTAACAAACTAATTAATATCAAAATTAAAACTAGAAATCTTATAATTAACAAATTCACTAATGTAATTGTTAAATTACCATTATAACCCTAAAATTGAAATAAATCAAAATTATACAATAAATCGCAAAAGTTTTCATAAATCCCCAATTTCTCAATTCAAGCATTTTTAAGCGTAACTAAACTAAATAGCACACATCACCTAATTAAACATGCATAAATAGTTGAAATTGATAAGATTACTTACTTGGGTATCGATAGATTGCACGAAAATTGCAAAAATTAGGGTTGGAGAAAGCAAGAGCGACAACGACAGTGAGAGAGGGAAAAGAGATAATGAAAAAAATAAGAAGTTAGGGCTTTTAAGGTGTATCGTGGACTTACATAGTCTAATACATAACCATGCATCAAATGATGTATGTCACTGAATCACAAATTTTTGCGGGTTTACACAGTTTGGTACACGAGCATGTATCAAAATATGTAAAACTGCACCAGTGTGCACAGAGAGCACGCAACTCTCTGTAAATGTGTGCAACTTTAAACTTTGATGCTCAAACATAAAAAATTTACACTTTAGCATTATAACTCATAAACACGCATACCCTGATATGCTAATTATGCTCACTTTTCTATCTCAAAACGCACCAAATGAAAAGCAAAAATTAATTAAAAACTATACTAACATTAAAAAAACAAAATAATATGGAAAATAAAATTAAAACTAACTTATGGATTGCCTCTTATGTAGCGCTTTCTTTGATGTCGTTAGCTTGATGTACCTTTTACACTAAATGTGGCTTATATAAATTGTGTTGTTGTAGTCTTACCATAGGTTTCATAACCTACAAGTGGGCTACCTTACGCCTCTTAGCACCACACTTCTCTTTCGGTTTGTTTCCTTAAATTTGCAATGGTTCTGGTGGATACTTAAGTGTAACATCCTGTTACCCATGTCAGGGTTAAAATAGTAAATTATGAGGCATTTCTGAGAAATTAAGAAAAATGCACATCATGCATAAGTTAAGTGTGACATGCACATTTTTGCAAATTCATATGACTGTACATGCATTCATTGATATTTTTCGGGTATAATTGGATTGGGTTGTGATGATTGGAAATTTTTGAGAATTTTGAATATATTTATGTTGGAAAATTTATAAATTAGCATAATTGCAGTATTTTTTATTTTTGGTGAATTTAGGATCTTTTTCAAAAAAAATTAGATAATTATGAATTTTTATGGAAAATAGGGAAAAGGAATTAAAAGAAGATTGGAAATAATTGTATTGTAAAGATAGAATTAATGGAGTTAGTTTCAAAAGAAACTTAGTTGGAGTTAGACCTTAGAAAAAGTGACAAGTGTTAAGTTAATTTTATAATTTGTCATAAGTAAGTTTTGATATCTGAGAGTTAAAAGACTAAGTTTTTCCTATGATCACCTTCTCCGAATTTCTTCCCATACACAAAGTTTTCCATCAAACTCCTTCCGAGAGTAAACTTTGCCTTTTCATATCCCTCACCACTTCCCCCATTGCTAAGTGTGTCTTATGCCTTAACAAAAACTAGAAGTTGGTTCGAGTTCACATGGGATTGCATGTTTTACATGGAGTTTAGGGCTTTGGGATAGTTGAAGATTTTTTAATCTTTAACAAGTAAGTATTGAAAAAATCCTTTAGAGTTATGGATTTATGAAATGAATTTGATGAATTTAATGTTAATTGCATGAACATGGCATATACGTGTATATATTCATGATCACTGTGTTAATGGGATGAAAATATGGATATAGTGTTATTTTAGTTTTGATGATTATTAGTGATTAGATGTTGTAGAAATGATTTTTGGAGTTTGAAATAGCAATGAAATGGTGCATAGGATGAGTGTAGAAAATTAAAGAACGAAAAAGTGGTATGCTTTATTTTTTGTTTCTTCACTGTGCATATATATGTGTGTGTGTGTGTGTGTGTGTGTGTGTGTGTGTGTGTGTGTGTGTGTGTTTACGTGGGTAAGTGAAAGCTTTAAGCATGATCAAGAAAATGGTTTTTGAGTTGAAGAGTAGTTGTAAAATGAAGGTCTGAGATGGGAATGAGTGTATAAATGAAGTTAAAGAGAAAATAGAGAATATGTATAAAAGTTGAAAATGTAAAGCATGAAGAGTGGGATACTGATATTTGTTTTTTTTTTATGATCTTGATGGAGCTTGGTTAAATTTGCATTTTTAGGAGTAGTATGAATTGTGGTGAATGAGTTTAGTGAAATGGAGTTGAAATGACTAGAATAAAAATAGAAGTGTTGGATTTTGAAAAAAGTGGAAGCCTGAAAATTCTGGGAATGAATAGTAAAAGAGAGTTGAATTTTTGATCTGAACTTCGGTGAATTTACTGTACTAATCTAGTCAGATTTTGACAAAATGGTCTTCATGTAGATCTTTCTTTTAGCTTTTCATTGATATAAAGTTTGTAAATTTTGGAGTTCTGGATCAAAAGTTATGGAGGTTTAAAGTTGAGATGTCGGTGGAGAAGAAGAAGTGGAATTGCACCGTCGTGCTTTGAGATTCAAAATGGATTTGGGTGACTTTTGAGTATAGTGAAATTTCACCGTCGTGCTGACTTTGGGGTATAGTGAATTTGCACCCTCGTGCTTTTCAAAATTTCCCTTTTTCTGAACAACCTTCCTTCTTTTGGTCATAACTTCTTCTCTAGACCTCCAAATGACTTGATTCTTGAATCATTGGATTCTTGAGACATGTTTCTATCTCTAAAAAAAATTATAACATTCTGAATTGATTTGAAAAATATTGATTGAATGAAAGTGAGAGAATCTATTGGAATGGTGTGAACTGGTGTTGTTTTAATGAATATACTTCGGTATTTTGATTATATCTGGATATATAGGATTCCAAATGAGATTATTTTTGATTTGAAATAAACTAGAGAAATAGGGCTACAAATAATATGAAAAAGTAGAATTTTTATTCAGTCTCCAAGATTTTCAATTTCTGGGTGGAATTTGTATTTAGTAAACTGTTTTTGAATAAGAACAGTCCGAAAATGTTTGAGGCATATCTTCCAAATTACTGAACCAAATTGAGTGATTTTGGTGTAAACAGAAACTTAAGACATTGGAGAATAACCTTTTAGAAGGAAGTGTTGCCTAATTGTTTCATTTACCTTATCAGATTTATTATGCAAAGTTGACCCGTATGTATATTGGAAGAAAAATCTGAAGTGGTCAATGAAGTTGTGTAATTGGTTTCACATTGCTTTTTATTAGTCCAAATTATAAGTATACATAGTATTAATGAGGGTTTTGATATCTGAATGATTTGTTCATAAGGATCTCGATAATGTACCCCAGAATTGTCATTGAACATGCATTGTGCATATTTCATATAAGTAGATGTGCAATAAGGAATACTTATACAATTGTGCAAAATTGTGATATTTGTAAAAGTGTTTTGTATGATGTAGAGGAGCCAAGTGGACGCCAGACAAACATTGCTAGACCATCTAGGCAATAGCATATTGGAGCATTCTGTGAGTCAACCTAGATGATTTCCTAGGATTAATTTGATTTGATTTGTTTAAACTTCCAATATTACTGAACTGTTTGCGAATTGTTTCTGAATTTCGGACTTGAAGTCCAAGGAGTTTGTTAGTTGGGCATGTATTGGAAATGTTTTGATTTGATATGAATTCATGAATGACTTTGATTCTTAACAAAAGTTGAATGCCGGACTTAGGTCCGTTGAATGTGAAAACTTTGTCTGAGCATTTGTATAAGATTGTGATATATGACATATTCAATTTTTGATGCATTTCATAAAATGATTGCCCAGATAAAGACGTTATGACCTGAGTTGCCAGTATGAAGCACTTCCACGTAGAGCTTTGCTCCATGATTTCTGATTCTACACGTAGAGCTATGCTCCGTGATTCTGTTCTGACTGAGCCCTATGGGCCAGTATTTATATAAGTATGTGATAGGAACTCGATTACAACAATAAGAACGAATGTGAGTCTCATGCAGATAGCATTCATATAAGACTGAATTTCATGAATGATTTGCAAAGCTGTATTGAGTGACCCTATGTTATGCCATGTTATGTGAGTTATGATGTTTAGAATGAATATCTGTTATAAATGTGATATGTGTTTGAAATCAGGTGAAATCATCAATGATGGTTCACTCATTGAGTACGCAAAACTCATAAAATTACAACGTGAGTTTTCAGGTACGAGATAGGAGACCTAGTTCCTTAGTCAAGACTTAAGGAATCTTTTGGGTAGAGAAATGGCTCAGAGGTTTGTCAGTTGAGACCAAAAATGCTGTAGCGTTTATTTTTGTAGTTTTTCTAGAACCGATAAGAGGTTTTGTAAATATATATTTAATGAGAACAGTGTAACCTTTGTGAGTAAATGAAATGTTTCATTTTTAAAAGAAGAATTTAGCAACTTTACGTATGTATGATAGGTGATGCCATGTGTGAGTTGGATTTGTTTTGCTCTAACATACCATTATCATAGGGTATGTACCTAATTATCCTTCGGGTATTTAGGTATTTATCTTATGGTAGTGGGATGTTGCGTTGGTGGTATCAGAGCATGGTTTGGCATCTTTAGGGACAAATATAAGTTGAGATATGATAAATAGTGAGATATTCAGGCAGTGATCACCAGTTTTGTTGTTATAAGTCACCTTCTATAGGAGATCCAATTGGCGAGTCAGCTAACATGGAGTCGGTAGGAGCCAATAGGGAGTCTCCTGTAAATGAGAGAATCAAGCACATAAGTATTATATGCATTGAGAGATGATATAGGAAGCAATATATGATATATGAATAGCAATATATGATATATGAATATTTGTTAGTTACAGTCCCCACGACTATGGACAGGCGCAAAAAGAGAATATTGGTATTCTATTCCTAACGAAGACTCAAGTATAAGATGGAGAATATGCTACTGAGACTGCTTGCATTTTGTTTGATGTAAAGTATCCAACTACGTGATTGGATTCTTGAATTTGAGGTGACACTTTTACTAATGTGAGAAGAACTTAGGCCCACATTATATTATATGCAAATATGTTCAAAGGATACAAATTTGATTTGATGAAAGTGTTACCAACACAAGAAGTTAAGATTGTGAATAAATTGAAATGAGTGGAGAAACTAGCAAGAATGGTTCAACATTGAAGTCGGTTAATGTGAAATCAGAGGAAATCAAATGAATGGAGAAGATCATTTGAGAAAAGGAGTCAATTGGGAAAACCGAAAATAACAACATGGGATAGTATTACCTCATTGAGGCATAAATTACATAAAGAAATTTGGGGTATACCTATTGGAGTTAACAATGCCCCGACAATATTATGGTATCAAAGATTAAAGTGATCCAAGTAAAATTGTATCAATTAGTGACTATGATAATAGATGATAAATGTGATTGGGACTGTGAATGATTGACTGGATATGTAAGTGTGATAAGAAATAGTTATATGATCTGACTAAGATGCATTGTCAGCACAGGAAATGAAAACTTGAATAATATGAAATGTATTGAGGACATAAACAAGATTATGTGATATCTGAATAAGTAACTGAAAAACTGATTGATTCCATTGGTGAAAGTCTTTTAAAAGAAACATTTGAGTGTGAAAGCTACATGGAAAACAGAGGAACACATGAGGATGAAATTTTCGAGGGAAAAATTTCGAGGATGAAATTTTTGTTAGGAGGGGAGAGTTGTAATATCCCGTTACCCATGTTAGAGTTAGAATAGTAAATTATGAGGCATTTTTGAGAAATTAAGAAAAATGCACATCATGCATAAGTTAAGTGTGACATGCACATTTTTGCACATTCATATGACTGTACATACATTCATATGACTGTACATACATTCATATGACATTTTCCAGGTATAATTGGATTGGGTTATGTAGCACCCTACTCCTGCAAGACCCGAACCCGACATCGACGGTGATATCCGAGTCCGTGCCTGCGAAAGTGGCATACTAGAGCACTCAATCAATCAAACATAAGCCAGTCCAAAAAAAATTTTTGAAACATCAGCATGTGCAGAAAACCATGTCCAATGTGGGCCAAATAAAATTTAAAAGTCGATAGAAAAGTCGTTTTCAATACATTGCACAATTAGGGCCCAAATTTATTCATAACTCTTTTTCAGCACAAGTCAATCCTCTTTGGGCCGTTAGGGCCCATTTCATACACAAACACTACAATCATTTCCAATTGGCACACATCGATATAAATAGAAATATCTGCATTTAAACAATCCCAATTACAAAGATTTTCATCCATTATCCCTTATTACAAACTAAAATATTCAATTACATTTTGTACAGAAATTGCGAAATACATAGGAAACATCCTAATGCAGACGCGAACAGATCCCAACCTCTAACTGTCCCTTGCGAGCAGTAAGTCTACTCCCATTGCATAACGGGGTATACTTCTGAATCCTGAAAAATAGTTGCAAATTTTGGGTGAGTTTTGTGAACTCAGTGAGTGATCATCATCGATGGTTCACCCAGTCACATAACACATAATTTCATTTCTATCATAGCACATTTCACATTCACTATCACATTTCACATTTCACATTCAATATCACTTTTCACATTCAATGTCACATTTCCCATTCATTATCACTTGTCACATTCGGTATCACTTTTCACATTCAATATCACAATTCCCATTCGTTATCACATTTCACAATCAATCCCATTAAATTAATCATATTAGGCACATGCACATGAGATCCACTTTTCATTTATTACATTGTTGTGACCGAGTGCCTAAACTGTCCCGTATCCATTGGA
>JAOSBM010000006.1:22833497-22851968 GCA_027568955.1 Erythroxylum tenue
CAACTCAAAAAGAACTTTGCCTTTGAGTTTAGTTGAAATCTCGCCTTCTGATCAGCAGTCCATCTGATCTGTGGAATAGGATTTCCCTCTTCATCTACAGGTGTGTATGGTCTATTCTCTATTATGTCCCAAAGATCAATATGAGTAGATTTGATAAAAAGCCGCATTTTCCAATAGTGATAGTCTTCTCCGTTGAATGCTGGAGGTCTAGTGACTGAGGAACCTTCTGCTATGTATGTATGTGATTCCGCCATGAATCGTGATCCACATTGTGTTACAGTGATCCTTGGACACCAATGATACCAATTGAAGTGAATCACATGTTAATACAATACTTAATAAACGATATACAAATGCATAAGAAGGGGGGTTGAATTGTGTATTCTTTTTCGGTAATTCCCTTTTAAACAATTTCTTAAAAGAAACTTGTTCTTTTTCAGAATTTCTAAAAATCAATGTTGTAAATTGTTTCCGAATTTAATAAATGAAAATAGTAATATCGAAAATTCAAATTTAAGAGAGAGTTGAGAGTTGAGAGATGTTGACACAACTGTTTTATCCTGGTTCACCCCAAACCATGGGTTACGTCTAGTCCTCAGATATCTATATGAGATTTCACTATCTCACAAATCGTTACAAGTATTCTTTGACACTGAGCCTCTTCAGGTCTCGTACAATCAAGTATTCTTTCACTCTTAGCCTCTTCAGGCTATCTATACTTCTTTCAACTGAAAGATAGTTTGAGCTTTGTTACAGAAAAAAATAGCTCTAGGTTTTTTGCACAATACAATCTCTCAAATTGCTAAGATTGTTTAATTTCACTAACTTCTTCAGTCTTCAACTCCAACTCGTACTTATAGCCTTCGTCTTCAACTGCTTCTTGAAAAAAACTGCTTCTTTCTTCTTGTTTCTTGTTCTTTCAAGAATCGGTTATTCAGTTGAGTTCTGTAACCAAGTCAATCTGATTAATAATCCGACGTGATCTCGGATCTTTCGTCTCATTTTCTTTCGTCCGTCTAATTTTTTTTCGTCTGATTTTCACCTTGCGCTTCCGTCTCATTTTCGCTTTTGCGCCTTGCGTCTGATTCTCTATCGTCTGTCTTTTGCTTCCGTCTACTTTTGCTTCCGTATATGTTTGCTTCCGTCTACTTTTGCTTCCGTCTACTTTTGCTTCCGTCTATCTTTGCTTCTGTCTATCTTTGCTTCTGTCTACCTTTGCTTCCGCCTACTTTTGCTTCCATCTACTTTTGCTTCCGTCTACTTTTGCTTCCGTTTATCTTTGCTTCCGTCTACTTTTGCTTCCGTCTATCTTTGCTTCCATCTACTTTTGCTTCCGTCTACTTTTGTTCTTTTTATTATTATTTGTTCTTCATCAAAATTATTATTGTGAAGTCATTTTGACTTAACAGACATGTGAAAGACCTCTGCCTTGTGACACTTTATAGTGCCATGAATCATTTCTTACTCCATACCATTGGAAAAAGTGACCTTAACCTTTTTGATTATGTGACTTATATTCATATATAAAATGAAACATTGATTTATCAATTTAAGAATATATTAAATCTATAATGGTTATCAATTTGATGGTATGGAACTTACAAGCCTATCCATTTGAAATTTTGGCCTTTAATAATAACTCTTCAGTTGATGTCTTTTTTTGGTGGGAGACTTATCGTACTCACTTAAGGATTGAGCTTAAGCAAACAACATGCCACTATTCTTGTCTCCGTGTTGAATCTAAGGTTAAGATCTCAAGTGGGTATAAAACCAAACTTATACCATCTTATAAGGAAAGGAACATAAATTTTCTCATCCAATCATTGGTTCACATTGTAAGTTTTTACATCTTAATCCCAAGCCTAACATATATATAGTACGCCCTAAAAAATCTCCCAGCATGCCTCATTTGGTTCATAAATCTAAATAACTTAATAAATTATTCTATGTTTACGAAATGACATACTATATGAAACCTTGATATCAAATACCACGAACAAGGATGTAATTGACCTAAAATTAAAACATTTGTCCTTAACATCTTGATGAAATGGTCATAAAGGGTAACATTAGGCCATATCTAAAACTATCATATTAAAAACTCACCTCACTAAGTTTGCAAAAACATTCTCTCTCATAGACTTTAGTCTTTTTATCCTCACAAATATAAGAATGTTAAACTCTAGCATCAGCTTAAAATCTTCTATAATTATAGGGATAAAAATCAAAGGCAAGTGGCAACTCAATATTAGTACCAGGCTTATCATCACCTACAAATATAGACATGTGCTTAATTAAATTAGACTTAGTTTTAGACCAACTCTCATATTTGACACTAGACTGCCTTACTCGAAGGATCATTACATGAAGACATTTAAAAATAAACAGAGCTAATGCTTTACTATAAGATGATGATAGACTTACACTAAATAAAAGTTGATTAATTCAGCTTGCTTAAACTCTCAGACCTTTAGTAAAGTAAAGAAAGAGGGGAAGTCTAGATGTGAGACGTGCATGATATTTGTAAGGGATGTAGGCACTCATCAGGATGTTTCTTAGTAATATAGGATGAAATCAGCCTAACACCATAACTCTAAAATCACTTCTCAAATTTTTACCTTATTATAAATTTTCAATTGTGCAGTTAGCTTAATCAAACAGATCATAGTGAAACTAAAGACAAATACAAGAAGACTTGCCTTATTAAGATATAGTTCTCAAAGCCTCGAAAGAATACATCAGATCTATCATAAGAGAGTAGATCTTCAATAAGTGTCAAACATGTTTTAGAATTACTATCATAGGAAAAATTATGCTAAAAAATGGGATATCTAAAATTATTTAAAAAAATAGTTCTACACATGATAATATACCTTCTTGGTATAGAGATGAAAGTCTAATTCAAATTTTGGAACCTATAATTTAGAAAATAGTTAAGTGAAAACTTAAAATTAAGGTAAAATAATGAGTCTTAAAGATAGATCTATGAACAAACTTTTAAGGAAAAGTCCAACTTTATGCAGACATAATTCAAAGGTGAAGATTATTCAACCTTAATAGAAAAGGACAAAAAATTTCATGCTTTTAAGATAGATGTATGGTCAAAACTTAGGGTTAAATGATATATATGAAAAATATTATCAAAGGACAATGTCTAAAAATAGGCCCACTATGTTAATAACCTCCAAAGATTGCATAAGATGAAGATAAATGTCACAATTTCACGCACTTACAAGGTTCTATATAAGTGATTACTATTTTAAAAAATGAGGTAACTTTCACCTACCCACTTATGTTACTAAAATGTTACCCTTTTCTTCCTAGCTCTTAATTTATTCAGAAGCTTGTAATTAAGATATTGAATAATAGTATAAATATGTTGTTAGCAATATAAAAGTCAAATTCCATATACTTTAGTTTGTTCGAGGTTAGAAAAATAACTATTTATCTACCAATTCTATTGCAGGAAGGATTAGTGTAAACGAAAAGAATTAGATAATCCTAGTTTTATGATTCTTTTAAAGGTGCTCTGTGTTAAACCACTTAAATGATGAAACTAGCAAGGAGTGTGAGTCCCTAAAATAGAAAGAGGTCCAGTACTTATTTAAGAAATTTGACATTATAATTATTACTTTACTTAAAATAAGAGTTAAGAAAGACAAAACATAGAAATATCACTAAAAAGTGTTATAGTTGGCATGTTCACCTTAACTATGACTATGTTAGCAATTGTGAAAAGTAAGATTTTTAGTAAAGATCGAGTTGATGTAAAATTCTTGTTTGTCTCAAATCAATGGTTGCTATGTAAGACTTCTTCTTTATTGGTTTCTCACTTTTCTATAACTTTTGTTTGTATGTCCCAACTTTTTTATAATAAGAAAGTGTGCAACTTAAAATTAAACTACTTAAACCATGTTTAATTTTTAATATTTCTTTTCAAATTTTTTTGTATAGATAATAGTATATCGTCTATACATAACTCTAAAATATATAATGTCATATTGAAATATAAGAATTTTACTAGTATGATCTATAACTTTTGTCCATATGTCCCAACTTTTTTGCAATAAGAAAGGGTGCAACTTAAAATTAAACTACTTAAACTATGTTTAATTTTTAATATTTCTTTTCAAATTTTTTTGTATAGAAAATATTATATCGTCTATACATAACTCTAAAATAATGTCATACTGAAATATAAGAATTTTAATACTATGTCATTTTAACTAAAAATAGATAAAAATAAATGGAATATAATTGAGAGTTACATGATAGCTAAATAATACCGTAAGAGAGAAAATTATATTTTTCAAAACATGATAATTGAAATGAAAAATATCAAAGTAATTAAATTGTTATAAGTTTAGTATTTAAAAATAATTAAAGAGATGTATCTTAAATTCAAAATTTCATAAAATACTTAACATTAAAGTTGATTGATTATTAATGGAGACTAAGCCTGTCCCTTTTATTTGAAATGCTCAACTAAATTATTTTTGTTCTATCATGTTATTTTATATTATATATTATTCCATTATTTGTGCTACAATTCTATAAATTTGTGTTCTTATTTTCTAAAGAGTGATCATTGATATTTTCTCTTTTATATGTTTATATGTAAATTGTGTTCAAGAAGTTCAAAGAAAAATTATTACAAAATTCAAATGAGATTACGAAGAATTAAAGATTTTTTTTTTGAGCTTTCCGGCGAGTGAGTCTTCCTAACGGTGGAGATGGTCCACTCCTCAACTATGGCTTCTTCCTCTTCCCCGATTTCTCGATCTCTTCTGTCCCTTGACCCTTCTTCTTCTTCTCTTCCTAAAAGCCCTAATTCCCACCATCGTCTCCATCCCCCCCTTCCGAAAACTCGAACCCTAACACTCTAATCCCCGACCATTCTCCTCGTCCCCCCAAAAATTCCATCCTCCCCCCCCTCCGATTCCCTCTCCTCCCACCATTATTCCTTCTTCCCCTCTCGTTTTAGCCCTTCCTCCTCGTCTTCCTTTGCAGCCCAATCCGCCGGTTCCGCCTAGATCTTGGAAGCCCGTGGTGGAAGCTGGCACTGGGGCTCTCTCCGAGTCTCAAGAACTGTCTTTCTTCCCTCTTGAGATTAAGGAGAATCAGGTTTTTGTCATTCCTCCGCGGGGGCTCGTGCAGAGAGGCACCTCAAAATTTCGAACTACTTTGGTTGGTTTCTTCCTAGCGAAGCGTCCTGCCTATCCGGTGGTGCAGCGTGATCTGGCGAAATCTTGGGTTGCCTTCGGACTTCAGGAGATTCTGATTACAAGCTCCAATAACTTCCTCTTTCGGTTTGCTTCTGAGCAGGGCATGAAATCTGTCGTCGAACGAGGTCCGTGGCATATTCAACGTTAGCCTTTGTTTCTTCAAAAATGGAGTCTGAATGGTGGTGCTACGGTGGAAATTCTCAAGGCTCCGGTGTGGGCCCGTTTCTACAACGTCCCAGTTGAATATTGAAACACAGAGGGTCTGGGTCGGATCGCAAGTGCAGTGGGGCTCCCTCTGCTTATGGATACTCCGACGGCAAGAATGTCTAGGATTAGTTACGCCAGGTTATGTGTTGAAATGGAGCTGAAGAAGCAATGGCCTACATCATTTCAATTGGCAACATATGGAGAGGAGGGGCAGCTTTCTTTTAAGGAAGTGTCTATTGAGTATGAATGGCAGCCTCCAGCAAGTCAGCAACCCAAGGTGTGGGCGCCTACAGGACGGAAGTTTGACACTGGTCTCTCTCAAGAACTTGAGCAGAGTTCGGACTCCGGGTCAGCAGCTCCAGAGGAGCAGCCACCTCCTGATCCTTCTCTGGAGCTTCCGAAGAACTCAGTGGATCCCTCACAACCAGTCAATGTTGATGACCAGCAGGCCCCTGAGGCCAATGTGGACCTAGAGCAGTGTCAGGATTCAGGGTCAGCAACACCTGAGGTACAACCTTTTCCTTCTCCTGCTCCTTCTCTGGACCCCCCGGAGGATCCAATGGCAGGTCCTCTACAACCAGCCCATGTTGAAGAAATGCAGGCCCCTGATGCTAATGAGGTAAGTACTGTAGAGAATCCTCCTATGACAAACCTGTCTCTCCAATCTTCTGAGGGTCTCTGTGAAGACAGTGGGGTGCCATCAATCCTGGCAGTGAATCCGATAGGTATTCCTTCCTCTCCTTCTTCTGAATTGAGACCTGCTAGCCCTGGGGCAGTGGGTGGGGCAGAGGGGGATTGTTCTGTTAGAAGAACTAGGAAAGCTAGGAAAAAGTTGAAGTAGAGATTTGTGGCTTATCTGGTTTTGAAGTATGGAGTTAGTCTTTTGGAATGTGCGTGGTCTTAACCACCCCAATAAACAGTTGGCTGTTCGGGCTTGGCTTAGGAAAACTTCTGCCTCTTTTGTCTGTTTAGTAGAGACTAGAATAAGGTCTTCTGCTTTTTTGGATAGTGTCTACTCTTCCTTATTTCCTTGCTGGGACACCTTTAGCAACCTAGACCATTCTCCTAATGTCCGGATTTTGATAGCTTGGAATCCAGAAATCCTAGAATGCTCTACCCTCAGTTATTTGGATCAGTTCATTCATTTGGACATCCACCCTAGACACAGCTCCAGTCCCTTCCTTCTTTCTTGTGTTTATGGAGCCAATACTCCATCCCTTAGACAGCATCTTTGGACTGATCTGTCCATTATATCTCTGTCTGTTGCTTCCCATCCGTGGCTACTGGCAGGAGACTTTAATGCCATCCTCCACCCCCAGGATTCTGCCCCCTAGTCTGAATGTTCAAATTAGTCAACATGGTTTTAGGCAGTTTGTAGATGGTATTGGGCTTTTTGACTTAAACTCTAGTGGTCCCCAGTTTACTTGGTCCAATAAACAGGTAGGTAATTCCTTCACAGCCCGCAAGCTTGACAGAACTCTCATCGACTCTTCTTGGACCCTTCAGTTTCCATCTTCCCATTATGTCATCCATAATCCTCAAAATTTTGACCATTCTCCTTTAGTTGTGAAGTCGGTTGGTATCCCGCTTAAACATGCCTTTCCCTTTAGATTCCTTAATTTCTTAGCAGATCAGCCCAACTTCCTCCAGACAGTAGCAGAGGCTTGGGCCTTCCCTGTTATAGGTTCTCCTTTATTTAGAGTTGTAACCAAACTTAAGAAAGTTAAACAAGCGCTTAAACTTATGAATTCGTGTCAGATAGGTGACATTAATGTTCGAGTTGAGAAATGTCAAGATAATTTGAATTCCATTCAGGATCTTCTGAAGGTTTCCCCTAGTTCCTCTCATCTACTAGCTAGGGAGTCAGAGGTGATTAGCGATCTCTATAGATCCCTAGTGGACCAGGAATCCTTTTATAGACAATCTTCTAGAATCAAATGGCTCAAGGAGGGTGACCTTAATACTAAGTTCTTTCACAATTCTCTCCTTGCCCATTGGAACCGTAACTCCATTCATTCTCTCGAGGTAAGTCCTGACAGACGGGTAGTAGATCTTGCTGATATCCAATCTCAATTCCTAGCCTATTTTCAAGACTCTATTGGATGTGAGAAGAACCTTAACTCCTCCAAGGAGTTTGTAGCTCAACTCTTTCCTCATCCTCTTGCGGATGCTCCTTCCCAAGCCCTTATTGCTGAAGTTTCCCCATTAGAGATTCGTGAGGCCTTCCATTCCCTTAACCCTAATAAGGCCCCTGGACCTGACGGTTTCAATGGGCTCTTCTTTCGAAAGGCCTGGCCTATTATAGGGGAAGACGTTACTGCAGCTATTCAAAGCTTTTTCAACCATGACAGGCTGCTCAAAGAGCTTAATTCTACTTTCATTTCCCTTATTCCTAAATCTGCGCATCCTTCCACGGTCCAGGACTTTAGACCTATTTCTTGCTGCAATATGCTCTACAAGGTTATTGCAAAAATTTTGGCTAATAGGCTCAGCCACATCCTTCCTCAGATAGTTAGCCCCAATCAAAGTGCTTTTATCAAGAATCGCCGAATCGGAGATAATATTCTTTTAGCTCAAGAAATCTTCAAGAACTATCACATATCCAATTCCAATCAGCGTTGTGCATTCAAAGTGGATCTCCAAAAGGCCTATGACTCTATTCATTGGAACTTTCTGCTTAATATCCTAGAAGCTGTAGGCATTCCGAGGAGGTTCTTTGGTTGGGTTAGAGAATGTATCACGTCCCCCTCTTATTCTATTTTGGTTAATGGGTCTCCCACTCATTTCTTCAAAGGTAAATCTGGATTACGACAAGGGGATCCTTTATCACCTTTCCTTTTCATTATCTGTATGGAAGTCTTTTTTAGGTATTTGAGACTAACTACTGAAAACTCCCCCCAGTTTAAATACCATTGGCGATGTCAGGGCCTTAAGCTTAACCATCTTCTCTTTGCGGATGATCTTTTAATGTTCAGTCCTGGGGATTTGATTTCTGCTCAACTTTTGCTTGATTCCTTGCATACCTTCTCTTTGTACTCAGGCTTGAAATGAATACCTCCAAAAGTCAGCTTTACTTATCCCCGGATGTTAGTCACTTGAGCCATAGGATGCAACTAGTGTCGGGTCTTCAGCAAGGATCTCTCCCCTTTAGGTATCTAGGTGTTCCTCTCATTACAGGTCATCTTTCTAGGAGGGATTGTGCTTCTATTATTTCTAGAATAGACAATAGGATCAATCTTTGGACCCATAAGAGTCTTTCTTATGCGGGTAGACTCTAATTGGTTATCTCAGTCCTTTTATGCTTCCATGTCTACTGGTCCTCTCATTTTATTCTTCCCTCGTCAATCCTTAAGGACATTGAGGCCAAACTTAGGAATTTTTTGTGGGCAGAAAAGGTAGTCTCTAAGTATCAGGCTCGGGTGAAGTGGAGTGACATCTATCGTCCTAAAAAGGAGGGGGGCTTAGGAGTAAAATATTTGACTACTTGAAATCAAGTCCTGTTAGGTAAACGGATTTGGTATTTGTTTGAAGATTGGGAAGCACTCTGGGTGAAGTGGGTTCACACAATAATATTGCGTAGGCATAATTTCTGGAGTGCTCAGCCTACCGATAATAGTTCTTGGAGTTGGAGAAAGCTTTTAGCAGTCCAGGACAAGTTGTGTTCTCAATTTAGATTTAGGATTGGCAATAGTATGTCTACTCTTTTCTGGCAGGATCCTTAGCACCCGAGTGGTATCCTGCAGACCCTCTCTACACCGAGGGAGATTAATGGCTTAGAGCTCCCACTTACTACTCATGTTTCAGATGTGATCTGCAATAGTACCTGGAGATGGAATGAGGTTTCTGATCTGGACCTTCTTAGACATCTGGCCCCACCATCTTATTCCCCCATCTGCTCCTTACCGGATTGTCTGGAATGGATAGCCAGCCAAACCAAGCGTTATACCAATCAGTCAGCCTACCAATTTTTGCGTCCTCCTTTACCGGTTGTCCCTTGGTACAAATTGGTTTGGGCCAATTATAATCAACCTCGATGCTCATTTACCTTATGGCTTGCTTTCTTGCAGAAGCTCCCAACCCGGGATAAACTTACTTTCCTCTACATTCCTAATCATTGCTCGCTGTGTCTTTTAGCAAATGAATCTATAGACCATCTTTTCTTTGACTGCCCTTTTTCTAAAGCAATTTGGGCTCACTGCCTTTCCCATTTTAACTTGCCCAGTTCCAACCTGTCTTCCCTTTCCACTATTCTGCCCTAGTTCTTATCTGTCCCCAATTTCAGAGCTTTTGTCATCACTCTCTTTCCTATACTCCTCTCCACCACGGTTTACCACATTTGTACCGAACGTAATGCCAGAACCTTCAGGAATGAAGCCTTGGTTGAGGAGCGCGTGCTCACAGGAGTTATCTCCCACGTTAGGGAACTGCTTAGCCTACACACTGAGAGAAGGTAATAGGTTTTTTCTTTTCCTTTATTTTTACAGGATTTGCTTTTTTCTAGGTCACAGTTTTCGAGGTTCTATTCGGAGTGTGTCCCTACTTGCCATGCCTATCCTTGGAGGTACAACGCAGTTTCTTCTTGTTGACAGTTTTCAGTTTGACCATTCAGGGGCCATGGCTTTGCAGCTCTTTATTTCTGTTTCGCCCTTGCTAGCTAGCTCTGGGTTGGATTGTCTTAGTTAGGCTTTCTACTTGCCTTGTATGCTTGTGCTTTGGCTTAGTTTCTTGGTGTTTTTTGTTCTTATTGTTGAGAGAGTTTTGGGTGCTTCTTCCCTTGCTGTAGCGTTCTCTTTATTTTTTGTTGCCCTGAGGCTCTGATGGTTGAGCTTTTTATAGTCTCACTTGAGAACTTTTCTGTACATATTTTGTTTTTTATAATTTAATTGCTGATTTAACAAAAAAAAAGATATTATATTTTGTACTCTTTGTTAACATAAAATAATTTCTCTCACAAAAACTTCATTCATATAGATTAAAAGTAATCCAAATTTATTGAGTTACTTTATGAATTATTTATTAAATTCAAATATATAATCTTTGTTGGTTAGATTTGGTAGCATAACTTAATATCAATACTAGATTATCGGGAGACAAAGAAGGAAACTAAATAGGAAGCAAAAGATTTCATTTGTGAGTTTTAACCAAAATTCATGATGAAGTTTATGTTCACTCATGTCATCTCTTTCTTTAGTAAGGTATTATTATTATAGTTGAAGGGTTTTGAGGATGCTTGAGGAGAAATTGGACCAAATCTACGTGAGCTTATATATAAGTATGACATTATATCTTAACTTAAAACTCTAAGGCAATATGTTATGAATCTTATCTTTGAATATAACTCACTTCATCTTTATGTCTCTTTCTGTTGTGGTATTATTCTACTTGTGAATTTCTAACAGCAATTGCATATAAATAATTTTGTTGATAATGAATAAAGATTCAAAGGGTAAAAGATCCCTTTTGATGTTGTCTTGATGTTGTCCTATGTTTATATATACCTCAGCCAATCTACTAACTTTCAACTATGATTTATGTATGACTCTAATTGTAATAACCAAACTTAGATACGAATATAATGATGAAAGAAAGGGATTGTTCTATATATGACCGCCTCAACATGAATCTATGTTATTGAATGTATACTAACTAATTTGTTTTAGCAAATCCCGTAATACTCGTTAGGCCCCTCCTTCAATTTTATTTTTTGATAATTACATTAATTACATAGCTCTCAAAACCAGGGGACATCCGAGTACTGAAATATTCCTCCTCCATCGCATGTGATTTCTTCAGGCTCTCATTCCTAATTTTCTCTTTTTCCTTTTTCCAGGCCTTTTGTCGTCCTCCACCACCTTCATGGGCTGCGGCAGTTCTAGAATGGTGTTGGAGGAGACAGGGCCAACCGTGGAAGCTAAGCCCTTGTATCGAAGACACATTACGCTTGATAAAGATGGGATAGAGGAAGACATTGATTATTCTACCCATAATGGTCGAAAAAGTGCTTCTTCACCAATAGCTGAAAAAGCATTCCCAAGGGTTTTTGTTTCTGACGATTCGGAAAAAGAGTTGCATATGCAAAGGGAAATAAGACCCCATGATAATCAGCAATTATTTAATGATGGGGTTGGAGACAACGAGGATGAATTGCAAAATAGGGAAGGAAAAGGAAATGTAAGACAAGATAGCTTATTAGCATCTCCTGGATCTCCTAGCTTCAGGGTATACTGTGTTCCCAATACCTCAATGAGAAGTAGCCATGATGCAGGTGAGGTTCATGTTTCTTCCTGCCATTAAATAGAACAATGTAACTGGATCCAAGTGTGTTTCTTCTTTTGTTCACTTGATATGCATGCATGAAACATATATAATATTGGAATATTTTCTTCAATTTTCAGTATCTTTATACGTACAAAACTGTATCTGAGATAGAACAACCTGCATTGACTTAATAGAGTCGTGGCAGATTCAAAACTTCCAGCATAATCCAGGGTCCTTTTTGCTTTCTAATAACTCATTTCCATACAAACAGGCAGCAATATTGATGACGAGAAAGAGGACAAACAGCCCAAGAGAGGAGAGAAGGTAGATGATCGATACTTATCATTTTGTGATCAACACATATTAAATATATGAGTGCAGATAGGTTATGTGAGGCAGTGTAATAAGATTTATGTGGATAACTGACCAGGAATTGGAGATTGAACCGGTGAAGAAAGGGAAAAGATCGAGAGTATTTAAGAGTGTCCTTCTCAGGGGCGGTCCACCAAAAACAAAAGTTTCCCAGAGTCAGCTGCCCAAGCACAATTAATCAATTCCTCATACTACCAGTAGTTCGTTAAGTCATTTTATTTTGGAAACCAAACAAAAGAAAAGGTAAGAAAAGAGAAGGAAAAAAATTCAGTACGTAGTTTGTTTCCTTCTGTCAAACGATTAACTTATCTATGTATTTGCCCTACTCTCTTTTTTTTTTCTTTTCTTCTAATTAGATAGTGATATGTAACTTGTAAGTGCGTGCGAAATGCATTATATTATAGGCTTCAAGAGCTCATAATGTAATGTTGTTATTATCTTCAGTTCTTTTTTTTTTCAAAATCTAAAGTATGTATGTTAGATACTACTTAGAATTCTTCATAAATAAGTTCATATATGAACTTTAATTGTGAATATTTGAATTTGACAAAGGAAAAAATTTACCAAATGTTAGATTTACTTATTTTCTTAAATAAATAATTATCAACTTCTGAGTCAATAATACAATTATATATTATTCATCTTGATGTTGATTGCATTATGAAAAATGACATAAATGCATTTTATGTTCTAACAGTTTATTTCTCAATGTAATAAAATAAGTAGAATTTAACATAACCTTTTCAAAATGGAAATCGATTTATTTTGGGAGTTTACAAAATGTTGGTTTGACTATGAAATTTTAGGATAAGCTAGCTCTTAAATTAAATCACCCAAAATTTATAAAAAGAAAACCTCCTCTTAGTGAATCATGCATGCTTTTTCAATAGTACTATTTTTCTCATAATTATAATCCCATTTATAAGGTATGTTTATTCTCTAATTTTTATATTCAAATTAATTCATAATAACAAAGATTAAATACCCTATTAAATTGTATTGGGAAATTGGGGGAGGCGGATTTGATCCTAGATGCAATGGAATAAACATAAAACTTCTGTTTTTATTTCTTGAAAGTTAAGATCACTTAAATTCTATACAATAATTAACACATAAATCATAACAAAGCATGAATCTTAGTTTTTACTTTATTCTAAAGCTTGATCATTTTCTTCTCGTTTCCTTTCAATTATTTTTGAAATTTACTTATCTCAACCACCATATTCACACAAGTATCTGACCTTTAATGATATCCATAGAACATGCTAAGGGAACTCTGTAACGATTGCAGATAGGGTTAGGTAAGGAGTGTTAGCTCCCTTGAAATTTAAGTCTATTTATAATAGATTATGGACATTTTAATAATTTAATTAAAATTTAATTAAACTTTAGTTAGAAGTATAATTAATTCTAGTTAAATACTAATTAAGCTCAAATAAGACCTAATATCTCATATTGATCCTTATTTATTACATATTTCATGTTTATTCACAAACTTTTTCAAACTTTATAATTGAATCCAACTTGATTAAAATATTTTTCTCTCTTCAACCTGTTCTTTGTGTGTGACCCTTTAGATTCCTAAATATGTTGGTAATTGATATAAATTATAACCCTGAGTTATATTTAGGATTAAATAAATTAAACTCCTTTAATTTATCTTTAATTCTCTAATTAAACAATTTATATCCATAATATTAAGAATGGTGTCTAGCAAAACATCAATTCCACCAAAATATTTAGGAATGTCAAAGTAGTTTTGAATAACTTTTCTATGCATGATTTTTTTTGTATAATTCTATTATTTCATCATACAATGCTTTGATTAAATAAAGAGCATAGAATTAATGTCTACTCTTTAATGATTTAGTTCTCCACCATTAGTAATTTATTCAATTGATGACATTTGAAAAACTTTTTCAAAGTATTATTTGACATTGGCTAAGGATTTTCAAAATTAATACTAATCGAGAACAATGGAACATTCTCCCTAATTACTTTATGGTTATGATACTCTTAACTAGAATAAATCATAAATAGTATCAAAACATAATAATCTCCGTATAAGATAATTTTGGAGATTTCAAGTCAAAGGACTACTTATACAATCTTCACAATGAAAATTTCCATAAATATACAAGTAATGTTCTAGATGGAATTCTCATATGGGGTTAATTTAGTGAACTTGTTCTTTAACAGGAACCTACACGCTTGTTTAAGTATCTTTATAATTTAGTATATGAAATTGAATACTTCTTTTATAAGAAAGAAACGTAACGTGTTCTAGTCTTTTTATGCTATATTAATATCTAGTCTTAATAAAACAATGGCTAGGAATATTTTAGAGATAATACATAAATGTAATATAAATCTCATTTATGATCTCATTATAATACTACAAGAAATTGTATTTTTAGTGAAAGTAAAAGTTGTCACTAAAAGCAGTAATATTTGTCACTATTATTACTAGTGTCTAATTTTTGAAGTCGTCACCTCCCGTCACAAATACCTCCGTCACTAATGAAATAGTGACTAATTTAAAACATGGTCACAATTATACAACATTTTTGTGACACAAATGCTGACACTAAAACTTGTGAAATGTGTGACAAAACCATATGGTCACAATTTTTGAAGTGAATGTAGTGTTCGAATGTAGCACGCCTTTATCGTAAGATATGTACCGGAATGACCTTCGGGCGTCCCGGTGTGTACTCTACGGTAAGGGGGCGCTACATTTGTACTACTTGTTGAATAATAAATTCTTATCACAATTGATTTCATCCAATAACTTAAGAAGTATTGATGTAAGTGAAGAGTGTTGATGTATGTCAAGAGTTGGTATATACTGAAATAATTTTGAGACTTCAATAATTATCTCCATATGATGGTATATTTTGTTTGTTATATTATGATATACATAGATAATGTAGACTTAGAAATGGTTATTCATCATTTTAAAAGTTTACTTGAAGAAATATTTGATGAATAAAGGTATATTTATTTGTTAATAATCATGCATTTATTTAATCAATTTTTTTTGTATAATTGTGTCTGATTTCTATTATGAGTTCTTTTTAAATATAAAGTTATGCGAAGTGATGTCACATTGTACAATAATCTTCTTTTAGCTTCATGTTAAAGTATGTTATTGGTTTTTATGCATATCTGTAAAAACTAAATTGATATATTTGATCACTCCCTTTAAACAATAGTCTTTAAAAGTTGTCTAAAAATTAAGCTATTAGCCATTTATTTATGTTTTCATATCCTTCGACACATGTCCTATGTCATGGATCTATCTATGTCTTTTATGGAAGAGATAAAGTCTTTGGCATGCCCATGTCCCCAGGCCATGAATCTTCTTATTTCTTTTAAAATTAATTCATGATTTCTACCACAATCGTGTCCCTATATCATGGATCATATTATTTCTCTTGTAATTAGCATACAATTTTTAGCACAACTATGACTCAGGACCTATTACACAATAAAATTTCTTCAATTTCACAACAATCTCTCTTCAGCCCCTATTCTAGGTCATGTCTCTTATTTTACTTAATCCACATAAGACATGAGTTGGCACATGGGCATAGATAGGAACATATAGGCCAATCTATGTTCCTTCAAGAATTATAATTTTCTTCATATTTTTACTTAAAATAGTCTTTAATTCTTAAATAATTTCATCTTATAGTTAATTTATTATAATTATATGAAAATAAATCTAAGTTAAGTAAAATAAGGCAATTTGACATGAAATGAAGCAAAATACTTTTAAATATTTGTCCATTTTCATGCACATTAAATATTCCCATGCTTATGCTTTTGCTCATCTTCAAGTAAATCAATTTCAATCACTCTTAACTTAAATAGGTGGCAATTTTAAGGAAGCAAAACAAATATAATAGAGAAATCAAGGTTATCCATCATCTACGCAATTGCATTATTCGTCAACTAGAAAGACATTCAAATACTTGCATTCAATTCTTAATTTAATTTAATTTAATTTAATCTAACAAACCTTTTGAATAATAACTTAATCTATATAATTTAGTCTCTAACTTAGAAAAGTTACCTTGTTTGAAAATGTATCATTTCATTTGTCTATCTAAAAGGTTAGAGTTACTATTATTCTTCCCTCTAAAATTTACTTTGTTATTTTAAATTGATGTTCTTGGTTTTTGATAATTGAATTTTTTTCTGTAGGACAATTTTAAGGTAACGGAATAAGCTTCCTAAGATTAAGAACATGAGTTTTCTTTGGCAAGAAAAATTGTTGGCTTTTCCTCTTTCTATTAGTCATAATTATTTTCTTTTTAGATTATAATGCATATTTAGTTTACTAGTATTTATGTCTTCGTTAATATTTCATAATATATTTTAATTTTGTGTATTTTTTGAATTCAAGGTTCAAAACACTTTATTCATTTGTGTTTCCTCGTATTGATCTTTTAATAACATGTACCACAAGTTTATAATGTAATTAATTGGTCAATGCTCCTGTCCTAGTCATTAAATGGGTAGTTTTTGTTTCTAATGAATGTTTTAGGTTATTTTAGGCTTAAATAAATCACATATGAATTATGGGAGTGCTTGTATATTTATTGTCGCTAAATGTTCCGATGGATATTCAAAATTTTAATATTCCGTTGGTAAAATTATGGGAGTGCTTGTATATTTATTGTCGCTAAATATAGCGACGGAAAAAAAAATGTTCGTCGGTAAATTACTGATGGAATATTTCTATTCTGTCACTGAAGATTACCGACTGCAGTTTCTCTAACAACTCATGCGGTCGGTGATTTCCGTTGGCAAATTCACTTGTTGATGAAAAACTTTCACATTTCGTGGGTAATTTCTGTCACTAAACACCCATTTTCTTATAGTGTTATTATGCCATGGTTGTGGTTATACTCCTGTTAACAATTGAAAAAATCACTTGTATGCTTTCTACGACTTTGCCTGTGAAGAATCAAATTTGAGTACCATCTACCTTCGACTATTATATATTTTCTAACAAGTTGGTCATTGTACATTCCATTACAGATGAATTCTCCGATAGGGATGAGAAATTAAAAAAGAAGCTTTTAATCGATCACTATATCATCACTGAAGTCAACAAAATCAGAATTGGATGGATTGGTAACCACATGCACTTTCTCCTTTTGTTAGATTGAATCTAGCAAGCCTTATATTGATAGTGCCTTAATCAAGGATATTGAGCTCTTCTCATTTATAAAGGACTGCTTTGGCGTTACCGTGTCACTTAATTCGGATTAATCATATAGCCAACTAAGTCAAAAATTGAATCCCTAAATTCAAGAAAGTGAAAGCTTCTTACTTCTTCGAGAAGCCCCACACCTGCAGATGGATCACCCTTACGATCTATGTTTTCAAAATCGGATCGGACCGATCGGTTCAATCAGTGATCGGTCAGTTAATCGGTCTGGTTTAACCTAAAAAACCGGTTCTCAATTGAATCAGTGAGAACCGGTCAAAACTGGTCAATTGACCGATCGGACCGGTCCGACCACTGGTTCATCAATTTTTTATTTTTTGGTATTTTTGTATTTTTTTTAATATTTTTAATATTATATATAATTATAACGTCACACCGGTTCTACCGGTAGATAAACTGATCGAACCGATCAAATCAGTGACCAATAAGACCTCTGATTTGATGACCGGTCTGATACCGGTCGAGCCAATCGAACCAATCAAACCTGTCAAACCAGTGATCAGTAAGACCTCCTATTCAATCGCCGATCCAAAATTTAAAACGCTGCTTACGATAGATATTGCAAACAATAATTGCAACGACAGAGAAGACATCACACTACGTATCCATCTTCTTTAGTTCTAGAATTCCACATTGATAAAGCTACAATCTAATCCAAATGATGTGGACAAATAATATAATAACAACAAAGAATCATGTAATTAAACGACGAAATAGGAATACAATTATCTATAGCAAAAGCATTTTCTCAGCTTATAATTAAAAAAAGTTAACTGTGTAATTTTACACATGTTTTCTAGGGTCGTGGTTTCCAAGGAGTATACTTTATTTATTGGACATGAACGCGTCATGTGATGCTATCTTTTATTTCAATCTTTTGTGCAAGGTTTTCTTCTCTCTGAGTGTCTTACAAGTGACCATTATCGTCGGCAAGGCAACCACCAGACCCGCCTGATTGATGAAAAGTTGGGATTGACCAAATGAAAGTCGGGAATGTACCTACACTTGAAGACCTTTTGGTTTACTGATAGAGTGTTCATTGGTTTAATGATTTTAAAATCTCTTCCACAAGTAGTGACCCTTTGCAGTACTGGTCGGCTGTTTCCTACATCCGCCAATTCCAATCTCACCACACACTTTTCTTTCTTCATTTTCTTCTATTGCAGA
>JAOSBM010000006.1:22878147-22890880 GCA_027568955.1 Erythroxylum tenue
GTCAACTATTTACCCCAAAAAGTCAAACTTTTCTAATTCTTCAAATTCTCACACTTTTCTCTTTATTTCTTGATTTTTTACTAAATTTTCAATCAATTTGTTCACTTTAACTTTCATAAACCATACAAATCTACACAATTATCAAAATCATCAAAACCCAATTCTTCTTTTCTCATTAATTTCCTTAAGGCACAAAGACATTTATAATTCAATTCCTATTCAAAAACAATTATTTAAATTCATTTAATAATTCTAAATTCCACTAAAAGATCGGGTCCAACAGACTATGCATTCTGTTTTTTGCATTTATTGATGTTACATTGTTACATGCTATAATAAAGAATGTGAGGATAACATAAAGATGTATCCTTTGTATTTATGGACTTTTTGAGTGCTGATGAGAATGTAGTCTCCAAAGTGGCCTTCCAAGTCAGTATTTTGAATTGTTCTGCTTGCATGTTAGGGGATGTCTCTAATTTTATAGTTGGTTATTCTGCCCAAAAGTTTTAGCCTTACATAACATTTTGAGATATTTATGAAGGCATTAAATGGAGGAAAGTTATTGCTCGAGTGATCTATTCGCCCAAAGGTGATAGTGTCATAAGAGTTGATAGTTTGTACTCTAATCGGTTTTATGTGGAGGTCTAGTTTCATATATTATGTATTCAACCCAAAGGTGTTTCATAATATGTGTGATCAGATTTTCAGTAAAGATACTATTTAATGGCTTTGAGTATCGTTGTTATCCTACATTTGTGCTTATTTAAAAATTATCATCTTGAAGTCAACTTTTCAATCAACAAAATCAGTGTCACCATTAAAACCCTGATCGGTTTCAATACAAAGAAGTTGACAAAGGATGTATTGAATACTATGGAGATAGCTATGGTTGACATGACCATACGGATGGATAGGTCATCTCCACCTACATCCATGAACTCGAGAGTTCATAAAGCAACCTATGAAGCCTGGGATCGGTTTAACAGATTATATCTGATGACCATTAAGAGATCCATTCCTAACCATCTGCTAAGTGGACTTACGAACACAGACATAGAGAAGGAGTTTCTTTATAATGTCTCTCAGAGGTTCACAGTCTCATCTAATGTTGAGACAAGTGCCTTAATGAAAGAATTATTCTCCATGAAGTATATATGGGAGAAAAGGGGAGTAATGGAGTACATATCGAGAATGATTCATCTTCACAGTAGATTGAAGATGTTGGGACTTTAATGCTTTGATAGCCTTGCTAAGAAGGAGAAACTCAAGTTTGCTACTCCTACAGCCCTCGAAGCAACTAAAGGGAAGACAAAGATGAAGCCAACTTTTTTTAAAGGTAGAAAGTTAAATCTTCTCCACATGCTGATGTTGGTCAAACCAATGCTGGTAAAGGTCCTAGGGACATTAAAAAAAACCCAGTAGTATGAGGTTTAAAAGGAAAGAATGAGACCATCATGTTATTCTATGGCTTGTCAATTATGAATCTAACTTGTGATAGTCGTTATTTAGTGAAACATCTAATCAAGATGGTTTCACAATGCAAACGCTCATATCCAGGATAAAGCCAAATAAAAGAAAGGAGAAACTGGCGATTCACAGCAATAAAGAAGTGGAAGTAATATCTATAAGGGATGTACGTACTGAACTTTGTTGTAAGGTTCATTTGAGTTTTACATGACACATTTTATATATGATCTTTTGATCAATTTTGGACAAAGAGGGTTAATGTTTTCTTGTTTAATGCAAAACATAATGGTACAACTTTCTTGTCATATAGTTTGTATAGAATGTGTCTTACCCCGAATTAGATATATGCTTCTTCATATCTTTCCAAACAAGTTATGAAAGACCCTGATGAATGAGAAATCATACATGGTGTGGCATAAAAGTTTAAGCCACATTTCCAGAGCTAGGATTGAGAGATAGATCAGGAAAAGCATTTCTCAATTCTAGATTATGATGATCTGAGAACATGTGCTGACTGTTGCAGGGGTAAGTTGACTAATAAGGATATTGAGATCAACTCATGCTTCTGACTTATTGAGTCTGATACATAAAGATATCGGTAGACCTTATACAGTTGCATTGTGCAATTCCAAATATGTCTTGACATTTGTTGATGATTATTCCCATTACAGTTATGTGTTCTTGCTTAAAGACTGATCAGGTTGAGAACCAATTGGAAAAATTCATCAAGATAGTCAGATTTGACTGTGGAGGAGAATATCATGAAAAATATGGTGTTTCAGGACTTTAAAAGGTTCGTTTGCCAGATATTTGGAATCATTTGGAATAGTGACTTAATTCACTATGCTGAGTAGTTCTAAGCAAAACGGTGTGTTACCAAAAGGCATAAATACACCCTAAAGGACTTGAAGAAGTCAATGCAGAACAAGACTAATCTACCTAATTATTTAAAAGTGTGGGAAACCTAGCCTTGCACATATTCGTGTATGGGGTTGCCCTACTGAGGCAGTATAATTCTTATAAAGAAAGATTGCATGCTCGTTCCACTCATTACTATTTAGTAAGAATCTCAACCACTTTAAGGCTACGACTTTTACTGTAGAGAGGAGGGACCAGAATAGTGGAATCACAAACAGCTAAGTTTTTGGAATCCATGTCTATGATGATGGTGGGCCCATTGACCCTTCATATGATAGCAGGGCAAATACTACATTTATCATGTACCCGCTACTTATACAGTTAGATTAATGGATCTAGGTCTTTGTACCATGCATATACAGGAACAAGAACTCATACATGTACACAAAGAGGTTCCTGAGGGTATAAGATCTAATAAAG
Organism: Erythroxylum tenue; assembly: GCA_027568955.1. Classification (NCBI taxonomy): domain Eukaryota; kingdom Viridiplantae; phylum Streptophyta; class Magnoliopsida; order Malpighiales; family Erythroxylaceae; genus Erythroxylum; species Erythroxylum tenue. Next base: position 22,880,953 of record JAOSBM010000006.1, read on the forward strand.
TGAAGTAAATCCACTAGAGTGAGACGACCTACTATCTCATCTGATTACATAGTCTATCAGGTGTACAAGACTATGATATTAGACATGTTACGAATCTAGTCACTTTTATAGAAGTTGTTTCTGGACCTAATGCGGATGTGTGGTGGGATGCGATGAATGACAAGATGCAAGCCATAAAGAATAGTAAGGTTTGAGAGTTAATTTGCATCAGTACTGCAAACTCTTCAGTTGTAAATGAAGTTTTAAGACCTAAAGGAATTCAAGATAAAGTTTAGTGGTTTATGGGCTTGCTCAATTGCCTAATGGTTCACTCAGAGAGAAAGGTTGACTTTATGTTACTTTTTCTCCCGTATTCTCGTAGGATACATTTTGAGTGATTAAGGCAATTATAGCTCATGATGATATAGAGTTACATCAGATGGATGTCAAAACCGCTTTCTCGAATAAGGACCTTTATATAATGGTCTATATGGTACAACCTGAAGGATTTCAGGATCCAGATAAAACTGACATGGTTTGCATGTTATGCAGATCAATATGTAGTTTATTTATCAAACCTCTTAAAAGTGATACCTTACAATTGATAAGGTTTGGCCTCTTTCGGCTTCATAGAAAATAAAGTTAAAAAGATGCTTGTACTATGAGGTCAAGGGGCGCAAAGTAATCTTCCTATTACTGCATGTGGATGATATATTGATCACATCAAGTTACTTGACCATGTTGTATGAGGATAAGCAACTTTTGGTCAAGAACTTTGACATGACGAACCTTGTTGTAGCATCTTCTGTCCTAGGTATTCAGATTCACCGAGACAGATCTCAACACTCATCAAACATCTCATAGAATGCATACATTGAGTATGTGTTACAAAGGTTTAATACGGTTAACAGTAAATCTGTCGTAGCACCTGTCTCTCATAGTGAGAGATAATCTTTGGTACAGTATCCAAAGAATAAAGTAAAGAAAGAGGTTATGAGAAATGTTCCATATTTTAGTACGATTGATAGCCTGATATATGCTCAGCTATGTACTAGGCACGACATTGCATTCACCATTTGACTATTTGGTCAATATCTGGTTAATCCAGGTATAGACCACTAGAATGCAGTCTAGCGAGTGTTGAGATACTAAAGGAAATTAAGGATTATATGCTGACATATAAAAAAGTCAACAGACTAAACCTAGAATTAATATTTTAGTTATGTGTCCGGATGATCAAAAGTCCACTTAAGATTACAGTTTTAAGTTTGCAGATGGTACAATGTCGTAGAAGTGTGTCAAGTAGACACAAGTAACTTCCTCGACTATGCATGCAGAGTGCATGCTATGGAGCTGCTTTACAGACCATTTAGCTCAGAAACTTGATTTCTGAGTTATCTATGGTTGATTCAGTGGCTAGACCCATTTGGTTATACTGTGGTAATATTCTTTTAATAACAACAAAGAATATCACAGGGTCTTTGCATTTAAAGGCCAATTATTTGGTCATAAAGGTGTTGATATGAAAAGGTGACATTAAGGTTTGGAGTATTTAAGGATTGAGGAACTGTAAGTAGATTCTTTAACTAAAGGACTTCGCCTACTTGTGTTTGTGACATAAGTTAGACATTATTAGTTAGAGGATCGTTATGTTTACTCCATGTACATTTGTACATTTTGATGTATTATGACAGTATGATGGCTCATCAAAGATGATCATCGTTTATCCTCAGTAATACGTGTTATCATACATTGTCATAATACGTATGAAAGCCTTAAGATTTGTGTCAATCTTAAGAATTTAAAGGTCATTGAGCCTATATACAGATTGATTTTGTGCCTATGTCATTTAGACGCATACAGTTTTAGTACGGGTATCCATGAATTTGACATGACATAGGGAGATATAAGTTTTTAATCCCATAAAGATGTTCTCTAATGCAATTTAGCATTTAGTTGGAGAACATAAATGTTTTCTCTAATGTAGTTTAGCATTTGGTGGGAGGAATCAAGTTTTCTCTAATGTTGTTTAGCATTCGGTGAGAGAAAACAGGATTTTTCTAATGCAATTTAGCATAAAGTTGGAGGAATCGAGACCTACAAACGAAGATGATATAATTTAGATCATAAAGGTATTATCCTAGTTTGCCACACTCCATTTTTCCACTCATGTTAGTGATGTATTAATTATACGTGATTGTATTGAATCTGTGTCGCACATTACACATGCATTTGATACTTTTCGGTATTGAAAGCCTTGCAGGACAAAATGATGGACTTTTATTATTTTTGGATAAGATGTTTTGCTTTTAAACCTAGTCGACTAATTCAGTAGCGTGGCTTAACCGAGTTTTTAAATTAGAGTCAAAACTGTAGTTATATGGAAGCCCGATATGGAAGCTATATATAAAAGATAAGGTCTCCTGCAGTTGCTCATATCAATCGTAAGTATAAGGATTCTCTGACCCGTTAAGAGAGCTTACATTTGAGAAAACTATAAAAAAGACCTAAACCTCGTGTCGGGAAACACTTCCCATAAAGATCTTAGGAGATTCGTAATCGTTTAGAGCTCATAAACGGCATCGAAATCAAAAATGAAATCGAAATCAGGTATTCCACGTTATCTTTGTTTTTAATCCTTTCATGTACGATCTTAGGTACATAATAAAGTCTGTAATGTGTATTACATAGAACTCTTCCTCCTATTATATTATATTTAAAAAAAACTAAAATCGTCTCAATATTAATGGAAAGTGGAGGAGACAAATGGTTACGAGAGAGCAAAGTGCCGGTGGACAAGACACCTCAATTATAAATAGGAATATAGAACCATTGCTAATTTCCACGTGTCTGGAACATGAGGGCCAACATTGTCACAAATTCAACCACGTATAAGTGACTATGTACTTTATTCTCTGTACTGCTTGCTCTTCATTCGTCAACTTGTTTCTCTTTCTCTTTCTCTTCCTTTTGGTCTTTGTTTCTTAATATTCATCTGCTGTTGGACTCACGTCACGCGATTTCTTTAATTTGATTGGTGCCTCAAGATCACGTTTTATGTTCATCTTTTTTCCGCCATGCCATAGACAGTTTTGTGGATCCACAAGTGATAAAGATTAATTATATCCATCCAAGTGGATGCAAAGGCTTAGACAGCTAAGCGGGCTTTGGCGTCACTCCACCATTTTCTCTACTTGCTCTTACTCAGCAATGACTCCTCTTTATCCACACCTTCTTGTTTGTTTGTTGGCACTTTCATAATCTCATTCTTAGATCTATTCTTGTTACTACTAGCATTATCCTATTCTATCTGTTTTTCAAATAAAAAATATGCAATCATTATGCAAATCACACATTATCAAACCACCGCTCTTCCTAATCCTTACTAAATCTATCTCTACCTTTGCTACATATTAGTGGGCAAGTTTTTGTATGATAATATGATTTACACGCCTGTCTTGCATTTTCTACAAGTATTTAGTATTTACTTGCGTAAACCAACCACTCCACATCGATTGTCCTTTCACTCCGTCGGATTGGAATGGAAACGTCAATCTTCATGTCCCGGAACCCGGACCCAGATATGAAAGGAGAGTCTTCCTGACCCGACAATTCCAAATTCATAAACAACCAAGATCTGACAATTGTTTTTGTTTTCAGTAGACAATACAATACAGCTAATCCAGTTCCGCAAAGCCTGGGATCAGGCATCCCAACTCACAGTTATACTAATGCCAATTTAACTTAGAAACACGGACAGACAGAGGGGCTTAGGAAAATGTAACAATCGTAATGACCATTAACATATTGTTCTTAATCTTATTTTGGTTTTGCGCTTCCTCTTTTCTTCTCTAGTCCCTTAAGCCATCCGCAGCTATATAAACCTTCTTCTCAAGGCTCCATCTCACCCATCGACCCATCCACAATCTTGTATGAAAATCCTGTTTTTATCTGTTTCTTGTTCCCTTTTTTTTTCTGTAATGGCTCTTAAAGCTGTTCATGTCTCTGATGTGCCCAACCTCGACCAAGTCCAAGAGAATGCTCTCTATTCCACTCATTTCTCCAAAGGTGAATTCTTTACTAATCTTTTGATTTACTATGGTATTTCTTGATGAAGGGTATGTTAAAGATCGTTTCCCTGTTTTTTTTTTTCCCTTGCTGGTGTGATCATATAGCAGAGGTGGAATTCAACAGGGTGGCATATAGCATACCAAAGTTCTTGGTGATAGGGCATAGAGGGCATGGCAAGAACAAGTTCCAAACCACGGACCGAAGAATGGAAGCCATTAAAGAGAACTCCATTATGTCCTTCAATGCTGCTGCTAAGTACCCGCTTGATTTCATCGAGTTTGATGTTCAGGTTGTATGTCTCGTTGGTTATTTCTTTGTTTTGCTCCTCTTTCCCGTCTGCTTAGAACATGTTTTTCCAATTGATAGCTCTTTCGAGAGAGTTTAATCGGCTGGCCGTCGCAGTCGCTGCATGTCGTTAGTTTCTGTCCGCGTCAAGAAAGGCTTATTATTTTCTTTTAGTCCCTTTTTATATGGTGGCTTGAGATTTGCCTGTCTGGTGCTTCATTGCTCCCACTTTTTCTTTTATTATCAGTCCCTCTTGGAAGTACATTATACTAATGATGTTATATTTTGCTTCTTTCTAATTTATTTTGTCAAAATAAAAGAATCGAAAAATAAGTACCAAGTTGAAGATATGTAATTTTCTATAGGTGACCAAAGATGGGCGCCCAGTCATTTTCCACGATGATGTCATTCTCTCGGTAGACAACGTGAGTTCCTCCACTTTTTATTTCCCTTGTCTTTGGCTACTTGAATATCCTAAATTCTTATTGTTGGTCCAATGATGAGATATTGAGGTGAATGGTTGGTGAAACAGGGTACTGTGGCTGAGAAGAGAGTGACAGACTTGACCTTGTCTGAATTCCTAAGCTATGGTCCCCAACGAAATACATCAGTTATTGGGAAGGCTCTGTTCAGGAAGACTAAAGATGGGAAAATAGTGAAGTGGGATGTGGAAAAGGACGATTCACTCTGCACTTTACAGGATGCATTTCAACTAGTGAAACCTTCTCTTGGCTTTAATATTGAATTGAAATTCGATGATCACACTGTCTACCATCAAGACCATCTTATCGAATCCCTTCACAGTGTGTTGAATGTAAGATAAATCTAGTACTTGTGTTTTGAAAGTTATCCTTCTTATGTAAGCATACTAAAATTTGATCTGTTATTAGGTGGTGTTTGAGTGTGCTAATGACAGACCCATCATTTTCTCATCGTTCCATCCTGATGCTGCTCTGCTTGTTGGGAAACTGCAAAACAAATACCCTGTAGGCTCATATTTGAACTTTCGATACTTACTTTCTTCTTCTTAAATATTTTCAGCAGTCGATATTAACGAAAACTGCTTTTGTTGGGGACAGGTTTTCTTTTTAACAGATGCAGGGACTCGATTGTATGATGATGTAAGGAGAAACTCGTTAGAAGAGGCCCTAAAGGTGTGCTTACAGGGTGGTTTGCAAGGAATAGTGTCTCATGTGAAGGGTGTTTTCGCAAATCCTAGTTCAGTCATCAGGATCAAGGATGCCAAGCTTAGCCTGGTAACATATGGAGAGTTGAAGTAAGCATTTACGATGTGTCACTTGGTAGATTACTACTAGTTACTTGAGTTTTGTCTTAGAAGGGTACTGATCATTGGTCTCGTTATCCAGTAACGTGGCAGAAGCTGTGCACATGCAACATTTGATGGGTATAGACGGAGTAATTGTTGATTTTGTTAAAGAGATTACAGGGGTAGTGTCCGATATGATATTCAAGCCAACCAAGGTGGATGATTAGGAGTACTTGGACACACGGCCCCAAATTCTCTCGGAATGAGCTTTCTTTTCTTTTGAGGCTAATTTCGGAGTTGATACGACTTTAAAACAAGTCCAGCTCTTCTATCTAATTTTATGATTTCTTATTTTGTCCTATAAATTTTAACCATTTATTTATGTATAAAGTCAGTCTAAATTATCTTTAAAAGTTAAACTCTCATAAGGTAGCTGTTGTACCAAGACGCATTTAAAAGGCAGCTACACTTACCTCCTCTGTTAAATAAGGAAGATGATTTCTGAACATACCATACCAGAGTATAACAAGATCAAGGCAATCAACTTACAAAAGAAAAAATTCCCTAGAGGAATATGTGGTTGTACTCAAGTAGCTGGGGAGAGGGCAGGTGAGAAAATGACCTTCTTGACCCCACTAATCACAAAAAGAACATAGTATAGTGGATGTAAGCTTGTCTCCCTAATTAAACCCTTGAGATCCTCTGTACCCAATTACCCAAGCCCCCATGTACCCCTTCCATCCAAGCGCGCTTGGATGGACGCTTGGATGGAAGGGGTACATGGGAGCTTGGGTAATTGGGTACAGAGGATTTGGTCCCCTAATTAAAAGGCAGAAGGTAAACAGTAAAACTTATCAGGCTTTCACAATGAATGGCTTGGATGGAAGGGGTACATGGGGGCTTGGGTAATTGGGGACAGAGGATTTAGTCCCCTAATTAAAAGGCAGAAGGTAAACAGTGAAACTTATCAGGCTTTCCAATCGACTAAAGCTACAAATCTATCTCAGTCTTAGTCAAGGTGGGGTTTATTTTCATATTCCTATATCTTAATATTTTAAATAAACTAATAAATAACAAATATTGTATTTACAAAATCACGTTCCCCAAGTCCAGGTCCGTTCTTGGCTTGGGCCTTGACTTAACGTCATAAAGACAGGCCACATGATAAAGAGACATTGCTTTCCAGGATAATGGCCTATTAGTTTAACGCCTCCCGTTTCCATGCTTAGTTTAATGGAATTCACGGTAACGTAGGACAAAAGTAAGTTGACAATTGAAGAGCAACGGAGAAAAGCTGCTGCGCCAACAGTAAAATAAAAGAGTGGAAGAGCATGAAGAGAGCATTAATGGAGAAGACAAGAACCCATAAATCTGGTCTCAGACTGGGAGGGTAAAAATTAATTGCATTGCGTTTATCGCTGCAATTGTGTCTGCTCTGTTCGGTCCTCTCTCTCATACACTGCCTTGCCTTCACTGCTATCCTATCTATCTGCACCTTCCCTGCTCTCGTTCTTATCTCTTGCAACCCACTCCCATATATCCCATTTAATGCTCTCTCTCCTCATTCATTAATGTTATACATGTCAATGTCTAAATCATACAACATGTGTCATCTCCTGTTTGATTCAAAATTTGAAGCTAGGTTTTGCCCTACACAAAAGACAAACAATTCGTAATCAGTTCTTGGAGGCCCAAAAAGCATTAATGTTGAGAACAACCCATCAATAATAATAATAATAACAATAGTAAAACTTCCTACTTCTGCTAATCATGGGTCATCACTGAAATGGGATCCTCATTGTTTCAAGGTAGCTTGCTGTTGAACCCAGTACTGAGTTGAGAATTTGAGTTTGATTCTGGCTTGTTCAACGTTGGTGACTCTGCTCTGGCTTGTGTGGAAATTTGAGTAGTCGTACCAGGAGTGGCACTGGCACTAGAAGCTGATGTTGATGGGGCTCTCATTTGAGGCGGTGGTGCTGCACAAACTGGAATCACTGACCTGATTTGGACTGCTGGGGCAATCCTGTGAGGCTTAAATCTTCCAGTATTCATTGGCATAGCTGTGTACGTACTAGATGAAGGTCCCTCGCTAGACTTTGATGCCACTGAAGATGGAGTTTTGGAACCAAATTTTGTCTTCGTTATGTATGCATAATCATTCTTAGTAATGTTGTCAAACGACGGAGCTCCAAATCCTCTAGTATTGAACATGGAACATGGCCTGTGCACATTACTTGAATTTGATGAATTGCTTGAACCCTCCTTTTCAATGGGTCTCTTGACCGCATCTGTTAAAGAACCTACCCTTTTCTCCACGTCCTTCATTGCGTGAGGAACAATATTCAGTTTCACTTTGGCTTTTGAAGGAGAGGAAATTTCTTCAGGTAATGAAGTTGGTGGCAAAATCTTTGAAGCAGTCCTTGGTGGGGGTGGAGGAAGGAGAGACACAAAGGAATTTTGCTTGATCGTTAGATCATCTAGACCAGTATCTAATAAAAGATCAAGAAGCCTCCAATGTTGATAACCGGTGGTGTTACTAGTGGCTGAGGAAGATGTTGCAGAGACGGTGTCTCTATAACCCTTGAACACTCTTCTTCTTGCTTGGTTATGATCCCTCTTTCTGGCTTGCTTACTTTCATGTATGGATCCAAGGTTTGAAAGGACTCTTGCCACAACTGCTTGATCATATTCTTCACGATTGTCTACTTCTTTCTTAGATTTCGAATCCAAGTTTGGCACTGCCAAAATGTACAAAAGTTTGAAACTACCAAAGCCTATAGATATTAATGTGAGAAAAACTAGAAAAATGAAGATAAATATTGTACTTGTTTTCAGAGCAGACCAGGCTGCTATTGCAGCATTCTTCTCGGCTTGTTTTTTTGTCTTTGCAGGATCACCTGTAAAGCTCATACCAGCAAGCTCCACAGTACAAGTGAATATTGGTGCATGACCAGGGCCCGATCTTACAGTGGTATATACAGGAAGGTTAAGCCCAGCTCTGTGAGCAGTTTCTTGAAGGAGGTTCTTGTAAATTCCAGTCTCATCCTTCATCAGATTTCCAGACGTATATATTTAAAAAAAAAAAAACTAGGATTGAAGTTACCAGGTTGAACGTGCTTTTCATTGCACCAATTAGAACCAACAAAGAATATATACAGGCACTAAAAACAATTAAACGTGGCAAGCGTTGGGACGGATGACTTACAAGAACCCGCGCAGTTAGAGACCTTGAAGGACCCCTAGAAGAAAGGACATTAAGGGCTACTTCAGCAGCCGCATGCTCAGCCTGTCTTAAAGTGGAGCTGTAACTTGGACTGTCAAAGATCTCACCATTGAAGTTCACAGAAGCTTTGAATCTCGGTGCGTGATCAGGTCCTTCTCTAATGCACGCATATTGAGGAAGGTTGAAGCAACTTCTTTGGGCAAGTTCCTGAAGCTGGTTCTTGAACATGTCTGCCATGAACATGCATGTCATCCATATATATCTTTGTCATCAATCTAAAAGCTAATGGTTACAAGTAAACATCATCTAGAGAAAGTGCAAATGAATGTGGATGAATTTGCTCAAGACTAAAGATATACCAGCAACAACAAGAACGCAGGAAATGAAGGGAGCCACTCGTTGCTGAGGAAACACAAAGAAACTAACCTACCCTGCCTCATAAGATTTAACTCCACATCGACATGAGGGTTCTGTTTCTGTGGTTAAAAAAGGAAAAGGTCAAAATTGAGTTTCATAACTATGGTATGTTAGAGACTGAACATTAATTCGACCATGTTTTTCATTTTAAAATATATTATCTGCAGTCATTAAAGAGGGTCGTGGCGGCATTTATGAGCTCTCTCAAATTACGAAAAACACCTCCGTTTCTCTTCGGTCAATTTGAAATAAACTACTCTTCAACTCTTCGGCACCGGAAGGCCGTTGAAAATTACACCAAACGGAAACAAGAGTTTAGAATGAGAGGAAGAGAAGCTTTTGTGATTTATTTCTCGATGACAAATCAACAAAACAACTAATTGAATAGTGACAATCAGTAACCTCTTATTTTATTAAAAAATATTAACAACTAAATTAAAACTCAATTAAAATCTTGAGAGTCATATTGAATTAAAATTCTAACATTTCTCCCCTTAATTCAATAGGAGATGAACTCTTATCATGGACCAAAATTTCTTGAACTTTTCTTTAGCTAAAGTTTTTGTAAGTGACTTCTTCTTTAGAACCTGGTTCAGTCGGATTCTGTCCGAGTTGGATGTTGTTGCTTGGATCCATGATCTCAGTAGTTTCGTTGTGATGAATACCTGCAAAACAAATAAGGCACG
>JAOSBM010000006.1:22896421-22911090 GCA_027568955.1 Erythroxylum tenue
TGAAGAAGTCAATTGAAGTTCCGATTGGAGGTTTTCAAATTTTGTTCGCAAGTAGGAGAATTGAGATCCAGCATAGTAACTAGTTTGTATGGGCTCGCCATGGAGCATCTTGTGAGTAAATTTTGGAATGTTATAATGGAATAATAATAAAATAGTGTTGAATATTAATTGATAATGTCTAATTAGGGTTCAATTAAAGAACCATTCGGGGTATCAGCCACGCTTAAGGTTTTGTGTGTTCGCTTCAGGGTTGGGCTCCGGGAGCGGGGTCCAACATCTTATGGTCAGAGCAAGATGATGTTTAGTTTCCGGTTGGTTTTCGGATGGTTTTGGGTTCGACAGTTGGGCTCCGGAAACGGGGTCCAACAGAAGAAATCTATAAGACTCAGTTAGAGGGATTTAAGGTTGCTAGTAAGGAGAATATGGTATATAGATTAGAGAAAGCATTGCACGGATTGAAGCAATCTTCGAGGTAGTAGTACAAACGATTTGACAAGTTCATGGTCAGGCATAAGTACACAAGAAGCAAATACTATTATTGTGCGTATTTGCTTAAGCTACAAGATGGATCTTACATCTATCTTCTCTTATATATTAACGTTATGCTGATAGTTTCAAAGAATCAAAGAGAAATTGAGAGATTGAAGATTCAGTTGAATCAAGAGTTTAAAATGAAGGATTTAAGTGAAGCAGATTATCAACATGGAGATAAGTAGAGACAGAAAGTTGGGGAAACTATAGTTGACTCAAAAGTAATATTTGAAAAAGGTACTACAACGTTTTGGCATGAATGAAAAGTAAAATTTGTTTGTGCTTCGCTTACTCCTTATGTAAAGCTCAGTGCATATTTTTATCTCCAAAGGAAGATTCAAAATGAGAGTACATGACAAAAGTATCGTATACAAATGCAGGTGGTAGCTTGATGTATGCTATGATGTGTACAAGGCTCGATATTTCACCAGTAGTAGGAATCATGAGTAAATATATGCATGATCTAGGAAAAGAACATTGGCAAGTTGTGAAATGGATTATATGGTACATTTTGAACACCGTAGATATTGAATTGATGTTTGAGCAGGGTAAGAAAGGTGGTCATTTCTTAGTTGGATATTGTGATTCCAACTATGTTAGTGATCTACAAAAAAGTCGATCAATTACTGTTTATGCATTTACTCTTGTTAAGGGACCAGTTAGATGGAAGTCTACCTTACAGTCAACAATAATTTTGTATATTACAGAGGCAATATATATATGACAATTACAACGGTTGTTAAGGAAACAATTTGGCTTCAAGAATTGCTTGATGAACTGGGAATTAGACAGAAGCATGTCAAAGTACATTGTGATGGTTAAAATGCTATTATTTAACAAAGATCCAAGTTTATCATGCAAGGACGAAGCACATCGACATTTGCTTCCATTTTTTACGAGAGATTCTAGAAGATGGTGGAATAATACTTCAAAAAATCCTGACCTCTGAAAATCTTGCAAATATGATGACAAAGCTTGGGCAATTTGTTAAGATGGAGAATTGTTGACTTTGTAACATATTTCTAAGACTTTGTGGCAAGTGTGGTAAATCCCACATTCGAGAAATGTAAAAATGGAAGAGCTTCCTTAAGTTATAAAGGGAGGGCTCCTTCACTTTTGTAAATTATCCCAAAACAAACAAGTCTTCCTCCCTTATAAGAATTTGTTTTATTTTTAATTTTTATTCTCCCTCATTTGCAATTCTTCTCTTCAAAATAGTGGAATATCTAGGTAGTGTCCTAGGAGTAGGCAAGTCCGAATTTCATAAATCTCTAGTATTCTTGTTTTGGGTATTCTCTTTCTTATTGTCTATTTAATAGCTATTATTGGGTATAATTGTAGTGATATATTGTGCCATTAATTACATGCCTAGGAAAATTCTAAGGAGGGGTACTTAAGTTGATCAATGTGTCACATCGACTCTTGAAAATTTATCTAGTATAAAACAAGGTCTTCCTAACTTGCAAATATTGGTTTCTTTCTTTGCAACATTTTTGTAGCTCTCTCAAATGTACTGATCAAATTTGTTAGTCATTAACCATTTTATAGAAAAGATTGTTTTGGTTTTGCTGTCGATTTTCTAAGGGGTAGATCTTCTGTATCCCTTATTATGTGTCCTATGTCCCCTTTAGATCTCAACCATCCAATTTATTACATTGGATGGTTGAGATCAAGGGGGTACTAAGTAGGTCCAGAATAAAGGGTAGAGAAGATTTGTTCCCATCTAATGTTATATAAAATCATTATGAGGATTCATTGAAAAGCTCATGATGATGGACGTGTCATCTGATATGATTAACAAATGTAGGCATGCTTATTAAATTATGAACAATTTGTGGTTGGTGACGAAGAGTTTCTGCTTGTAAAAGAAAGGTTTGCTTACTGCATTTAATTCTTATGAGGTTTAGTTGCTATGTATTTTTAATCTAAGTTGTCAGGTTTGTATATTTTCAAAAGTTGGTTAATATTTGTTCTTGTTTTCAACAATGAGATAAGGGACATCATGTTAGTGAAACAGGGGTCACTGTCCAAGTTATAGACAATTTACGTTAAGACATAAAACCCTGTATCAAAATAAGTTCTGACAGAAAAAGTCTGGATCCTATTTTCTTTTTTTCTTAATTTGCATTCACGTCAGCTCTATCTGTAATCTCCATATCAAATTGTTCTAATTTCTTGTTTTCCCTTTCATTACATTAGAAACTTGGAATCAGCATCCCATTGACCATTGTGCTTTTTGAGCATTTGTGTCACATTTCCTTGATAGAAATAAAAGACTCTTGAACAAACAAAGGTGCGAAGATGGAAACGGATGACAGTCTTAATCATGTATATGTACAATCAGCTTTCATGTATATGTACAATTAGCTGTTGGAAATTGTTCAAGTCAATGGGAGAACAATAATAGCAAACAAGTAGCAGTTGCATGATCTTAGGTTTCACTCATATATTGATCAATTACCAATTATAATTATAATTTCACTCGTATATTTATCAATTACCAATCACTTGATGAAAATCAAGGGGATGAAGCAAATGCCAGTACCGCCATGAGGTGATGAGTGCGCTAGAAATTTGTAAATCGACCAATATAACAGTTGAGCCGTTCCTAGTGCCCTAACTGGGAAGAGAGAGGTTGCATAAACTGGTTCCTCAAATGAGATGAAATTTGACACGAACTAATCCCACAAATAGAAAACCAGAAACTGAACACTCTCATTCAATAACACACCATTCCACACCCTAAAGAACAATGGTAAAACCAACATTTTTAAACACCCAAGCTGCACATGGTTCAGAAATTTAACAGCCAAGAAGAAACCCCTCCACTGTTCTCACCAAACCAAATCGCCTTGCACATTCTAAGCCTCTTATGAAATCTAATCTATGGCTATCATTGTTGTCTCTCAGCAGTCAAGCCGCCGCCGCCGCCGCCGCTACTTCCTCCCACATGGTTTGGTTCTCCCATTCTAGCAGCCAAAGCAAGAACCTCTGGTGACATCTCCCAGCTTCCACTTTTCCTTCCCCAACTAGATCGCCTTGGATGTACACTACCCTGTTCCCCAACTTCCTCTACCGTACTCCTTATATCTGGGGATATTTCGTTCAGTTCATTGTCCTTTACATGCGTGCGATCATTGTTGGTAACTTGCCCTTCACCACGATCAACTATGGAACTCAAATCTCCCCAGACAGTTTTCCTACCCATTTCTATATCATCCCCCGGCTTACCCATGTTAGGACTCATGAAACCCCCAGCAATTGGTCGAGTTGGTAATGTAGGTTCTCTTGGCACTTTTTCCCTGAAACTGTTCTTGGATGGAGGTATACTAGAGCAAAATATCTCCTTGAAGTTCTCCACCACTCCCCTATTGTAAGGATTTGCTTTTCGATCATATCGATATCTGAAATTCTCATAGGTAGTCTGCAAGAACAAAAGCACATAACGTCACATTACAGCATCACTGCCATAGAGAACCTCGGACAAGTGGAAAGATCTTTCTATAACATGATTTTTGAGAAGGGGAGGATGAATTTCTTACCTGGTTTGTACTGATGAGATACAAATGAAAGGCCGAAAGACCACCAACGAACCACATTGATATGAAAGTGTAAACTATTAGGACAATGGAGGCAGGGGTTCTGATCATTGCTTTCCAAATGGACGTGCTCTCTGATTGCATGATTCTTGTAATGTAGAACCAGCAAAATGCAAAAACATATATACAAAGAAGGGTTGTTGAGAAGACGAACATGAAGAAATATCGATAATTTCTCTGCAAGGAGAAATAATTTCTTCAGATGGATCACAATAACTCCAGGAAAGTGATAATAAAAGGTTCATCACATAAGCTGCAAGAATTTTTCACAGCAATATTGTGAACAATATTAGTACAAGACAATATTGAGTAACATCCATCTGGCTGTACATCTGTAATTTAACTTATATAGTCAACCATGTTTGACAGCTAAGTGAAAAAAAAGGAATCGTGAGCTCATCTGCTCACTTTGAATTTTTCTGACAGAATAAAAACTATACTCTAACATGAATCCAAGTAAATGAGGATGGGATACATAAGATAATCTTACAAAGCCAAGAACATACAGAACTTGTCAATTGCTTAGATCATTAAAAGCTCTTACCAATCCAATACATTGCCCAACCCATGGGCAGTGGTGGTCAAATCGTTCTACACAGTTGTTGCAAATTGAACAATGTGAACAGCGGGGAGGTCTGTAAAGCATGCAAGTGTCACAATACTTGATCTTCACAACCATTCCATTGACCTCTACATCCTTAAAGCGTGGCAGACGTAACTGTGGAGTTTGACCAGCCCCAACGTCTGTGGCCCCATCAAAGTTCTCTGGCTCTGGAGGATGTGCATTGCGTGGAATTATGCCAGGATCTCTTCCAGAGGTTAGCAGGAGAAGCGTTAAAACCTGAAAATCCAAAATGATCATCACTTTAGAAATTATTATTGCCTCCAGGTCCTACATATTCCGTCTTTCACAAGGAAGACATTGCCTAGAATAGAAAATGCATTTTATCCTACCATGAAATACAAAATTGACCTTCTCCATCACTATCTACAAATTAGGACTCCAATGAGCTGATATACATATTGATGTGAAAGGTTCAACCCAGCTTAATCACAACCAACATATTCATGAAGACAAAGCAATGCAACCTATGATGTCCAAGGTTTTAAGGTGAATCAAAACAAATAAATTCAGATTGGTAAAACCTATGATAGGCCAAATCATTCACCACTTTGTTGCTGCCTTTGTCTTAAGATTAATAAATAGTGCTTTGGAATTGTGCTGCTATTGGCAATTATTCAATGTCCCATCTTATTGTATATGTTCTCAGCTCAAAATTTCCAAAACTTTATTCTCTCCCCAGTTTTAAATATGCATATGCAAAGCTAATGATTTACACTCAATTAATGAAGTAAAAACTCAAGATTCTGGGAGAGAGTGTAACAACAAAAGCAAAACATTACAGGAACCATATGTGAGCTTATTTTACACTTGGGCAAGAGGAATTGGTTAGACAGAACTCAACATAGGAAAGGAACCTTTCTTAATCTTACAATAAACAATTTTTCAGAGCCAGAGAAGGCAAGCAGATTTTCATTAGATAGAAAATAATCAGGACATTCAGAAAACCTTTAAGAGTGCCAATTATGCTTGATAAACCCATCAGAGAGAATATTTTTGCCATACTATGCAGTAAGTTTTAATAATTGATTTTCTTTTGGAAGTAGGAAAAAGACTCAATAAATCTTTTAATAGTTGACAATGACCAGGTCAAAATTATACGTATTTTGGAGCATATTTCTGGCATCAATTGGATTAATGAACAAAACATATAGATGGCAATTTTTGCCTGGCCCGGCCTGATCTGACCCTGCTCAGCCTGAGGTCAACTGGCTCAGCCCAAGTTGACTGGACTTAGGGTTTTTTTTAATTTTTGGGCTTCGGCCTACTGCAGCCCAGCCCGGCCCGAATATGTCAGTAAAATGACAATGTTTTGAGTGAAACTACATCATTTTAAAATTTTAATTTGAAAAAAAGTTGCACAGGCTTTGGGCTGGCCAAGCCTGATTGGGCTCAGGCTAGGGCTCAGGTGGTGAATCTCAAGCTTGATCGGGCTAGGCCCAAGCCCAATGCCAAGCCTAAAAAAACATGGAGATGCACTTTTCTTTTATAACTAAGATCAAGTCAGACATGAGAGATCCAAATCTGGAAACATATTTAAACGATTGCTTATGAAAAAGCTTCTAAAATGATACATTGTAGGGATACATGGATTTCCAATTATACATATGAATACTCTCTGCTGAAATAATTCCTAATTCAAAAAATCCCAGGTCAATGTGTCTAATTTTCTTTTTTGTTGCTCGAAAACAAAACTGTAGGTAGCAATCCTATTAGGTTCTAACAAGGGTATCATTGGCAGTAGAAGATCCAGACAAATGTTTAGACATAAAATCCATTTATACATGAAATAAGCATCAACAGTGATCTTACATGTGCTAGTTGATTTCATACCATGAGAAGGTAACAGCCAACCGATTAACCAGCAAAAATGAAAGATCTCATAGAAGTTTTAATTTCTACATTTATAGGATGAAGTTCATGAATGTGGACAAAAATGAGATCGATACCACTACCAACCTTAACACCATGAGAGGCAGTTAATTATGCAAAACAAAGTGGAGGAAGAACCAATAAATGTAAAAACTATTCATTAGACAGGAATTACATGTCCTATAATGCAACAGAGGAATATTATGTGTGCATATATCCATGTTCTGGGTGAGTGATTATGTGACTGAGAGAGAGACAAAGAACTCACATAAACAGTGAAAACAACAGCAGCAACCATTATTGATATTCCAAGGTTATTAGAAAAATCATCCATCAGCTTTCTGGCAACAAAGACACAAAAAACTGCCACCGGAGCAACAATCAAGAATATAGTCAAGAACAGGGATCTGACATCTGGTCCAAATATAAATCTTCCCTGAAGAAAAAATATCTGTGAAAGAGCACCAACAAACAAAGTTACTGGGAAAGGTAATCCAGTAATGCAATTTGAAGGGATAAATGTGTAAAGACTGTCATATACCTAGGTTGTTACTCTCTAGAGCCTGACATATAAATTCCATCATAAATAAGTAGCTGAATTCTTCAAACCTTTTAGCTAGATAATGTCTATTAACCATCCAACAAAACTACTTGCACAAAAAAAGATCTTGTTATTGCATTGAAACATATAAATGTTGACTAATCTGACAAACATGGAAATTAGTAAAACAAAATGGTTTAATAATTGAATAATGTGATTATTCAGGGGTTCAGCAACTTGTACACCATCAATGACAACAGCATCACCGAGCATGCGACATATCAACTAAAGTGATTTTGAACACACAAGCTTTTTTCCAGTGGGTTTACAATCATGGAGAACAAGGTACCTCTAATTTGAATCTAGTCACATAACACCATTGTGCCATCAAGCTTGATCAGCAAGCAAAATTTCTTTCCTAACAGCCAATGATGGCCATGAGATTTCTCTCCTTTTTCTCTTTTCTTCATTTCCACATTCAAACCATGATATAGGTTCTCTTTATCCCAACTTCCTATCAAACTGATCAGAGTTCCTGGGTGTGGTACGTTCCGCATAGATTTTGAATTTAATTGTCACTCATTAACCATTAAACCCACCACAAAAAGTGTTAATCACATATATTCCAAATATAAATAAAGCATGCTGCTTTTCACTAACCAATGTAAACACATAGAATCTATATCATCTATGAAGCCACTTCAGGGAAAAATAAATGCTCAACCATTTGTTTCTAACATTTCATCTCCTAGAAACTATTCTCCAGCTATAAAAGCAATGTGGCAAGCATCGATTAAATACAATGTTTTCTACATTACAGTGAACCCAAAAAGGAAAGGACCCATCTTTAGCTGCAACGTGTGATTGTCTATACCACTTCAAGTACAACTCTTATTACTCCAATCCAAACCCATGTACAACATCAATTCAAGCACAAGCAAACCAACTTACTCAATTTGCTTACTTAACTAAAAATCACAAAAAAAAAGGGAAATACAAGCGGCAACATTGAACAGAAATCAAAAAGATTTTTTAAAAAGAAAATGTAGAAACCAACAGGTTACTTACATTACTTCCTTTCCAAGTTTGATAGACCCGTAAATCGCCGCCAGCAGATCCCGGATCGGATCGCTGAGGTGGCGGCACTACATACATTTTTCTATTTTCTTTAATTACCTTTTCACTCACTCTCAGCTTACTAGATCCCCAATTCCAAACACTTCCAAACCCTAGAAATGCAACAACACCAGAACCACAAGTTGATTTCCAATGTTTCTATAATCTCTCTCGACAGCTCCGCTTTTTCACTTCTGTTCCAATAAAGCTGAGTCAGCAAGCAACCTAAGATTGGGTGCTCGGGGGCAGAGTAACGGCGCCGACGGCAGTAGTGGTGATGATAGTAATGGGAGTAGTGAAGGATGGTGCTTTTTCACTACTTTCTGGAGGAGAAGTGAGATTCTCATGTATGTAGCCGCACATGTATCGAGGTGTGACGTGGATAGCTTTAATTGGGTGGAGTGGACCTTCCATGCTGGGTGGACCGGCCCTGTTCGGTTTTTAACCCAGCACATAAACAATGAAAAGTGGCCCTTGGAGACTTTGGATCCTTTTATGCTTTTAGTTTTATTGTTCCTTTTCAGTACCTATGCATTTAATTTTTTAAAAGAAATGGATCGTAATTTTTCGAATATTGTTTTAAAAATTAGTGAATAACTATTTAATAATTATTATTATAAACATTAAAATTTTATTATTTTTATTTAATTAGTAACACTCAAATAATAATTATATAATTAATTTTTATTGTTGGTTTAGCCAAATTTTCTAATTTAAAGTGACTTAGTAGAAAGTTAGTTTCGAGGAAATAATAAAGTAAAACCAGTGTCGTCTGCTTTTGTAAGTTGAAAACAAAACCTTAGACTCATGCTAATTATATTTTTCTCCTTCCAAATTTCTGTTATGAATATTATACCAATATTAATATCAGACTTAGTTTTAGTACGATACTATCTTAGTATCGGTCAATATTAAATACTGTTTTAATTAATTTTTAAAAATTACAAAATAATCTCTTAATATATTGTGCTATATAATTTATATTTTTACATTAATCGTGTTTTGAAAAATCATAGCAATAAAAATTTGAAATAACAACAATATAATTATTTCAATTAATATTATTTTTTACATATTTCACACATAAAGAATAACCACAATCAATATAAATGAGGAACATTTCATCATCATACAAATATAAAATTAAGGATAATATAAAGTATTCAAAATATTACAATTTCATTATATAATAAATAATAATTACTTCAAAATATTAAATAATAATAATAATAAAGTTTCAATACTCAAAAGTCTCAATAAGAGTTTATGTCAAAGAACAAAACTAATTAGAAGTAAGACTTGAAACAAAAATATTTAAAGTTATATTTATAATGCATATATAGAATTTAACAGATGTATCAAATACATGTAAAATTAAAACAAGATAAGAAATTAAAAACTTGAAACTTCATTTAATCAAATATTTACTCAAATTGCATTGATCATAATTCTCATTTAGTATAAAATTTTCATCATTGAGAGGAGTTTTATTATCATTATCATTCAAATTCTTTGCACCAAATGTCATGTTAATATTTTATCTATCAAGATTAACTTTCAAGTCACTCTCATCTATCAAACTTGGTTTCTTAGAAACATAATCTAACAAAAGATCGATATGGTCAAGGTAAATTAGATCTATAAAATCAATCGTTATATTAAGAGTCCTAGTAAATAAATAAAATAAAATAATTAAAAATTATATTCAACTTAATAATGATAATAATATATCTTTATGAGATTTAAATTATATCGAAAAAAGACTAAGCCATTCAATCTTTTGTGTTCCAATCTATTCCTTTACTTAGAATGGATAAACTCAAATGTACTTTAATTCCTTTCATACCCGGTTATACTGACACATTGACTCAGAATTCAAATTGCAAATCTTTGTAATTATAGAACACTACTTCCAAGTTAGTCCAACAAAACAATTGTAGGACAACAGAAGTAACATTATAAACTAAATAAAGTGATGATTTATTTCTAATAAGTAATAAAAGTGAAAAGATATATATCTGAATTAAATTTGTCTCTTTGATGGATAACAATGTGCATCCCAAAATTACTAGAATTATCCTTATAAACCTTTATTTGTGAGTTTAGGAGATCTTACTTCATCTCATGGGCGACAATTATTGTAATAGTTAATAACATTCTCCTATTAGCTTCAGTTTTTCTTGTAAAACTTGGTCTAAAATAAAAAATGGGATTTAAAAATGTCCCAGCTGGAAACAACAGAGACTAAAGTTGACTTTCTCATCTCTCATCGATTATTGTAAGATAAGGTGCATATGAGGAAGGCCTATTTTTCAAATTAACCTTGACTGATTTCTTTACCCTCTCTATGGCATCATAAAAATAACTCATTATCTTTACTCATCACTATCATTCAGATGAAGTACTTTCACCAAATGTTCAAAAACTCGGATGACAAATTGACATTGGGACCAAAATTTATTATCTTCAAGTATAATTCTAGAAACTTTCAATCTATCATTAGACCTAGCATGTTGGGATGCAACTCATGTATCACTTGTAAACGTATGTTTCGACTCCTTTATCAGAACAAAATACTCAAGTGATAAGATATTAGTTGCAAATCTTATAATAACAGGATGACACAAATTCCTACCATTGGTGAAATCTTTTCTCAATATATTTTGGACCTATGCCCGATTATAGATGAACTTGGTCATCTTTTTTTTCTTTTTGCATAGTCTTATCAATGATAGGAAAATGTCTAGCATCTTTTGTATTTTTCAACATCAGGCCAATGCAACGTGTATCATAAGGAGTCCAATAAAAAGAATTATATCTACTTTGTAATCTTCTTCCAGCTGCTTTATAAGTAAAATCATTGTTAGTAATGAACTAAACAAAATTTTCTGGCCTAATTTCATTCACAACTTTATCAAATATCTAAAATAGAGTATCAACATTTCTAATAAGGTCAAATTCATTAGTAGACTTCAAAAAAATAAACCAAAAAATTAATAATAGGCTCCTTTCTTTTATTTATCCAACCATCACATATAATTGAACATCGATAAGTAGTCTAAGTCATTCTTTTTCATCCAAATAACTATTTATTTTATAAACAAAACTGCTTAAAAGTTTACCTCTGTAGTCATTAATTGAAGGAGCTTTGTATCCTAGACCGTAAAATGCAATATCATCTACCATAGGTTGGTAATAATAAGACCGAGTAATATTAAACGTTATTTCTGAATTATACTACCATCTAGCCATTGCTATGTCCATATTATGAGTCACTTCTTTAGAATGTAAAGTACTATAGATAGAAAATTGTGCTCTAAGAGTTGTTTGTGGTGCAAAAAAGTTAAACATTTGTCTTTTTCTTTTCATCACATTATGTAAAACATTCCCTTCGTAATGGGTAAGAATGTCACCTTCAACATCCTCGTTATCATCTTGACCACCAAAAAGGGAACTTCCACTACTAATTTCGTAATTCAATATTTGCTTTGCATCTTTCTTATGCTAATACTCTTCAAGCAAAGTCTTTATTCTCCATTTCACATCATAGCTCACTTTCTTATAAAGCTCCACATCACCTCTGATACTAGTTAAATGTTTTTTTAATCAGGTGATTCCCCCCACTTTTCAAATGTTTGTTATAAGACAGAAAAATGGAATGGTTCTTCATTTCATACACCAATTTGACGTGAGTCCAAGCTAGATTATCGAATCTTCCTAAACCTAAAGAGGCTGAATTATCAGGAGTACTTGAACTTCCTTTCATTTATTTGTAAAACAAATGAAGAACTATGTCAAAATTAAATTAATAATTTCATTATAAACTATTATAAAAAGATGTATATCATTCAACTCAAAACAAACACAAATGCACATCTCAGATTTTAAAATCATACACACAACTTGAACATTACAAATTTACATACATCTTATATTCAAAGTCAGTAGTCTAAGAATCATTATAACAACTACTGATGATATGAAAAATGTGGAATAAGTTGTGTAAAATAACAAGAAGAAATATAATAACAACTTCTTCTCAACAATCATATGATGGAGAAATGCAAGTGAACTTCACTAAGTTGTATAAATGATTATTGCACTTTCATAACTATAACTTACTTTGTGTGATTATATAATTCAACTGTAAACTCGCAACTATAACCTATTTTGTTTGATTACATAATTCAACCATAACTCACAATTATAATCTATTTTGTGTAATTACATAATTCAACCATAAGTATAACTCATTTAGTATGATTACATAACTCAACTCTAAAGTCACAACTATAACCTATTTTTGTGTGATTACATAATTCTACCATAAATTTACAAATGTAACTTATTATACATGATTACATAATTCAAACATGAATTCAATATTATGATTTTAATTTTCATTAAATATAATTCTTTCTATTTTTCCTCTATAAACCATAAAGAATAAAAAATCACACTAATTTACATAATTTAGATATAATTCTTGAGAAAATATTTAATATTCACAAAATTAAAATTTAATTATTGATTTATCTTTAAATTTTATAAATAACTAATTAACACACTTTACAATTTACACTTTGAAATTTTTATTAATTTCAATTATAAACTTGTAGTTGATAAAAATCATAAATTTCATAACCAAATTCTCAATAACCCATCTCCCACGAAAATTTAATTATCAAACTTTCAAACTCAAGCAACAAATTTATCAAGCCATATCCACATTCTACAAGCTTCTCTATTCCCTATTCTCTATGCAAAAACCTAAAGCCACACTTAAGACTAAGAGACAAGCATTTAAAAAAGATGCCACCATTGTCATTCACCAACCTTGACTATTGGAGTCTAGACAACGTGTTGCAAACAAAGCAGAAGAGCTGAAGAAGATGAAGCAGGCAACACTCAGGTCTCGATACGAAGAGAAGCAGTGTCAGACAAAGAAGTAGTGATGAATGGAGATGCAACAACGACGACACAAAGCAGCAACAATGACGGAGATGATACCCAGTAGCGATAGATAAGCAGCAACAATGGAGAAGCAGTAGAATGGATGACTGAGCAATGATGGCTGATAGGAGATGAGATTTGAGAGAGTCGGGACTCAGGGAGATAGAGAGAGGTGTTGTTTATGTTTTGCTCCTGTGGCAACTGTATATGTATGTGAGATAATAAGAGGTGGTAAAAGTAAAGATTAGGTTTTTTTAATCCTTCAAAATTAACTTATATTTGATATGATACATTTAAGTTTCGTACCATTTTTTATTCGATATGGAACGAAATCTATAACTTGGTCCAATAGATAATTGACAAATTTGAGAAGTGATTTTTTTATTTTATGATTTAAAAAGGAGCTTGTACTGAGATTTGTAAGCTTTGCCAAACTTGGTGTAGTGTTTGAAAACACAATTTACTAAGATGCATTATATACATTGTTATTATAAAAATGAAAGGAGAATTAGACATGTCACTTGATAAATTAATTCTAATTATATGTATTAAAATTTTTAAATAATATTATATACTTATAAAAAATCATAAATATAAAATATTTTTAACATTTTAAATATTACTCAGTTCTAATTGTACTAAAATGTAAATTTTGATGTTAAAATTTTAAGACAATAAGTATCTATTTGCAAAAGTAATATCAATTTATTATTAATAATTAGTATACATTAAAATATGTACACGTTAAAAATTAAACTGTAATAAACAAATATATAAATAAACAGACATAATATAAATAAAAACTATATATTTTTATTCTAGATAAATATATTTAAAAATTCAAAATACAACATAAATTATGTTAACCTTTAACAATTAACACATTATAATTCTGTGTACATGCATATATAGATACATATATAAATACACACATACACACACAGATACATACACACATATATATTATTTACCTCCATATCTATTTTCTATATAGTTTAATAGTGGTAAGTTCCAAAAAAATAATTGATTGGTAAAATTTAGCTACCATTAAATATTTTAATTGATAGATAAAATTAAAAGCTTTTGTAATTAGAACAATAATATAATATTTAAAGATAAAAATTTAAATAGGTCATACTTATTTTTTTTCTTTAGATATTTAATATGGTTGGGTAGACATTCAAATATAACAGTAAAGATAATTGTACTTTTTTTAAGTAATAATCCAATATGTAAGAATGTTATTATAACTATTCCACACTGGTTGGGTCGGCAATTCCAAGCCCAAGCCCAAATTCGATAGTCAACAGGCTCAGCTGTACAAGACTACTCCCATGCATACATGGAGACCTACGTGCAACCCTAAACCTAGTTATCCTCCCGTATATAAGGTATCGTTTTCACCCCAATAGAGGTACGAGACTAAAACCCTGTT
>JAOSBM010000006.1:22911190-22925951 GCA_027568955.1 Erythroxylum tenue
GTAAGGAGCAGAGAATCGAATGCGCAAGAAGGAGAGAGACGTTGATTCTGGGAATTTATAGCACACATCCAGACGAGTGCTCCAATTGACGTCGGACGCGCGGCGAAATCCTAGCCAAGGAGGAACAGGTGGCATGATCTGAGCACTACGGAACGTTAAGGTGCCAGGATCCCGAAGCGGCGTGACAGTTGAAAGGATGCGCATGACAGCGCATGACAGCTGCGCGACAGTAAAAAAGGCGTTTTTCAAAAATTTAAACGGCGCTCAAAAGATACGTATCAACAGGTCATAATTAAACCTAGTATGGTGACTAGACATCGGCGCCCTATCGATCACCTAGCTTAAATACGAGCTCGTAGATCATCACCCAGTGTTGTGATTAGACATTGACGCCCGATCGGTCGCTTATCTTCACCACAGGTCCCATCGATCGGTCATTTCTGATCCGACCTCCTACGTGTCAGTCGACCCGCTCAATTGCACGGTACTCCTTCGACCCTTCTCCCTGATCAGACTCGAGGAGTAGGGGGGCTTATGGTTGGGTCGACAATTCCAAGCCCAGGCCCAAATCCGATAGTCAACAGGCCCAGCCGTACAAGACTACTCCCATGCATGCATGGAGACCTACGTGTAACCCTAAACCTAGTTATCCTCCCGTATATAAGGTATCGTTTTCACCCCAATAGAGGTACGAGACTAAAACCCTGTTTTTCTTAGCTTTTGCTGCCCCTCTCCTCATCAGAAAACTAACTTGAGCGTCGGAGGGGCCTTCCGGGAACCAACCTCCGGCGTGCCATTGCTTGTTTTGCAGGTATCCATCACACCGAAATCGTCAAGATCATGGATTCAAGCAACAACGTTCAACCCGGACAGAATCCGACTGAACCACACACATATGCCCTGTTATAAGTGAATCAAATATTAAACTTGTAATTTTATAACAATTAATGCAATCAATAATTTTTAATTTGCATTTTAAGAAATAAGTTTGATTTTAAATATTAATTTATACTTATTTTAGAGTTATGTAACAAAATCTTCATAAATTTCATTGTCTGGTTAACTATATGTTGAATTGATAAACACAAATGCATATATGCAGAAAATATTTAAATAATTATTGTTTTAATCCACACACAAGTTAAAAAGAAATCAATGTTGTGATTTGTCTTAATAAATTTAAACTTTCTCAATTTGTGTTTCATATCTACGCCATTTGTATATAGATAATATTTAAACATATATATATATTTATTTATATAACTTTTGAAAAGAATTAATTCTTTATTAATCCTAATGTATCAATTTTCAAATGAATATAAAATTATAAATGTATGACACATTAGGGGGAAGTAACAATTATTTTATTAAAAGTTAATATATAATAAAAATTAAGGTGTGGCATAAAATGCCTTAATATGTATTTATAAAAATAATTTATGTTTACATTATATAATTTTTTTTAAAACTTAAATATGTTTAAGTGTTTAACTTTCATTATAAAGTATAATTTTAATATAGAAACAATATATCTTTTCATTCGTTGTAAAATTATGAAAATATTTCAATGTTAGATATAATATACTTAAATAAAATTATTAAAACATGACGCATTACACTAACCTTAAATCTAGTAGTTTTTAATATGATCTTTTAATGCGGGATCAAACATTGATAATTTTTAGTTGTAAAAGAAATTAATTAGCATTTTCAAGTATATTCATTACTAATATAACCATAACGATGACTTTAATTCAGAATTATCAAAAAAGGATAATTGGTACTTACGTGATATTTATATGTATTCCTTTACTATGTAGATTGTCTAACGCAAATGCATGTATTATTCTAGAGTATAGGATACTGAGTATCAAGTGTCGATCTCATAGAGACTAGGATTACTACTATTAACCCCCTTTCTATTATCTAACCAATGATATAAGATGAAGGTAATTAATCAAATTTAAAAATAAAATAATAAACTAAGGATAAGATAACGTAATTAATAAACTAGAATGACAATTGAACTAAGAATCAACTAATGAAACAAAGATACTTGGAATAGTAATCCTCCTATGACATCTCATGTAATTATTACACATCAATTTAATCTGCAATTCATTGGACTGTAAAAATTTCTCAATTATACTAATATCTTTCTTAAAACTATTATCAACTAATCATAGGTTGATTAATTGAAATTTCTTTATACGTAAAATTTGTAGAATTGCATCAATTGATTTACGGATTTTATTATTAGATTTAACCTTAATTTGGAAGATTTATGTTGCTCTATTCCTAGATTTGCTTGTAATTCTTTTCAATTATATTAGATCTATTCTTTTCAATTATATTAGATCTATTCATATAAAGGATATATCAATCTCAATTGCATAAAATCACACATGAATGAACACATTAACAATATTAATTCAAGAATAACAAAGAACTTATAATTAATTATCAATGAAGCTAAATAATAAATAAAATTACTACAAAGTCCATCCTAGGGTTAATCTAATCCAGATACCATAAAGAGTTAAGTTCCTAATCATATCCAACATAACATCAAAGCTAAAGAGAAAATAGAAAATCAAGAATAATATGATGAAATTCTTTTAATCTTTAAAATTCCACTCTAAACAGAAGAAAATCCACTTTGAATGGTTTTTCTTAGTTGTTCTTTGTACTTTTTGCCATCCTGAGCTTTCCAATTATATTTCCCGAGCCTCCTCCTTATTTTTGCTACTTAATCTTGGATTTTAAGATTTAAAATTAAGATATTAGGAGATACATGGGGGAGTTAATGGCTGTGTACTTAAAACAGATGTGTCATGCTTTTTCTGTAAGTTAACAAATGTACGAACATAGTTGTATACCATCGACATAGGCTATTCACCACTCAATACAAGTGCGTTCATCATAGCTTCCTCTGCAAAAATTAATCAACACACCCCAAACTCTTTAAACGTAACCATGTACTTTTCATGTACTCCATAACTCAGTCAAAACAATTTCAAATATCTCCAAACTCATCCAAATTCATTCATTTTTCTCTAAATAAGTGATTTAGAACCTAAAATAAAATAACTACCAGAAAAATAAAAATATTTAAATAAACAAATAAAATGCATTAATTATGAGCTTAAATATATGACCACCTCAACACTTGTCAACTTTTCTACACTTAGGCATTTACTTGCCCTCGAGTAAATAATAATTCAAATTCATCATCCTCCATCTTAGCCTATCTATTTACACTTTAAAGGTTATGCCTCAAGAATCAAACCAAAATACAATTATAATCAAATAGTTATATAATAGCCTTTCACAAGTAAACTCCATAAATGATATTTTGATAACCTTTTTGAAACGAAATGTTATAGGATTTAATACCCTTATACAAAAGATTCACTCAATTCACTTGAAGTGTTTAAGGCAAAAATTAGTGAAACTCTCAAATCAAAACACAAATGGAATCCTAACTATAGGCTTGCTAATAGTATCACATTTCCACCATTATGTAATAAACTAGAGGAAAAAATCAAAAGAGCTTTAAATCAAGGTGTAATTAGGTTTAGGTAAAGGCATAATAAGGCTAAATTTTAGGTTAATAAAATGTAAATATTTGTATAAATAAGATTAAACAAAAAAATTATGAAATATAGTCTAAGTCTCTAAATAAAATGCAAGTAAGGTGTAAAACAAATCTTGGATAACACAAATATCTTCTCTTTCTCCTTCTCACAATGACAAAAAATTAAAAACAATTATTTTCTTTTTATTTTTTCACTTTTTTTTAATCTAAGCTCATTTTAAGATATTTATAAATTGATTACTTGCAAGCTTACAAAAAGATTATATGAAACATGGATAAATGACAAATGAGAAGATATAACCTCAAATACATAAGCTCACTCCTTTTCTCATTCTTCATACTTCTGTATCTAATCAGATTCTTATACAATCACGTAGATATAGTTCTTTAAGGTGCAAAAGTAAACGTTAGGCTAACAATAAAATTGATTATAGGCTTGTAGTATGGTTAAAATAATCCAAAGAAAAAGTTCAGACTCAAATTTGATTATGTCTAAAGGATGAAAATAAGTTAAGGTAAAATAGTTTTAAAAAAAGGTTCAAAAGGTATACTCTATTTACTTTTTTTTTTCCATTTTAATGCCTCTAATATAAAGATGTAGTCTTAACATGCATAATAAAAGCAAGTTATAGAATCATCCAACTATATATGATAAACACATAACAAAGAAAATGTAGTATAATATAACGATGATAATTGCTTATAGGCTCAAAAGCTCACAATTTAGGCTTACATGCGAAAAATCTTAGGTACTTTCATCCAAATCGATAGTCAAAAGTTCATTCATAATATAGCAAGTAAAAAAATTATTTAATCATGATTTCTTCCTTTCATATTCTAGCTTAATTTAACAATTCCCAATAATTACAAATGCTTCAAGATAAGAATCGATAAATTAGAGATCTTTAAAAAGGAGAGTTAATAAATAAAAATTAAGATATGCTTGAAGCACAATTAAATCCATATCAAAACCACAATACCCATTTCCCACACTTAAAGATATATATTGTCCCCATTATATACCAAAAAAAAAGAAAAGGAAAAGTGAATTAGTACTTGTTAGAGTAGTGCTCTAAAGACAATCAACTTTAACAATTTTGAACAAACTTTATTTTGATTAATAAAACTGTTGGACCAATGGAGGTTGACAAATTAAATCCTTCTGTGTTTTGATAATAATAAAATTTAAAGAATTGGTTAAGGAATAGTTTCAGATATTTGGATTGAAATTCAACTAAAGGATTTGTGCAAATCAAAGATAACAATATTGAGTATCATACTTCAACATGCAAGATTGTGTATGAAGAATTTAAATCAGCATCTCAACAAACATAGATTGAAGATTATGTGAGATATGTATGTTGGAGCTAAGTACTAGTCGACTATCAAGTGGCAAGTCGACTATTGACAATCAGATCTGTCAGTTCGTACCAAGACAAGTCGACCAGCATGTTACAAGTCGACTATTAACAACAGACCTGTCAGTTGGAAAAGTGGACTAGTCGACTATCATCCTATTAGTCGACTATTCGAAGAGTGGAGCAGATAGGTTCATAAAAAATGTTAGTACTAGTCGACTGATTCTTTGAAGACAAGTTGACTATAATGTATTAGTCGACTATTACGCACCGACTAGTCGACTATCAGTTGTAGCTGAACATAATTGACTGCGTCAATTGATATCAGACGGAACAAAAATCATTATACAACGGCTAGGAGAATTCTACAATGGCTAGGAGAGATTTACAACGTCTAAAAACATCTTGAAACCTACAAATAAAGAGTGGAACTTCAGAATATTTATGATACACAAGTCCAAAACAAAGCATACTACTATAGTTCCAAATTATCGTCAATTTGCTCTAAATTTGCTTTTAGCTTATTCTGATTGTATTCAGCTGTATTGATCTTTATCATTTCAATTTCTATCATTGTTATTATGAGTTGAGTGATTAGAGGAGAATCACTTGGGAGGTAGAATTTGTGTCGGATAACAAATCGATTGTAAGGTGAAGCTTGAGCCGGAAGTCAAGTTGAGTTGGAAAAGTTCACACTGAACTAAAAAGTGTGTAGTAAAGAGCATTGTCAAAATCCTAAGTGGGAGCTTAGGTAGAGGACGTAGGTCTTAGCACCGAACCTCTATAAAAATTGTGTTTGCCTCTCTTCCCTACTCTTTACATTTAAAGTTGCTTGTTTATTCTGTGTGTATTAATTCTCTATTTTTTGTAGCACTTTGCGAAAAATTTAAAACATCTATTCAACCCCCCTTCTAGATCGTTTTCAAAAGAGAAAGGTAATTTTTCATTAATTTGATGTTCGTTTATTTATGAATTGATGTCAATCTTAAATCAAATTAATAGAGTCCATGATACAAAACATAGCACGAACAAAATCAAGATGAGATCATGATAATGAGATTTCTCTTATGTGCAATTATGTTAGTATCTAAATTATCCCTAGTCATAGGATTAATAAGATAGGAAATTATTAATCCAGATAGACTAGCACATGTTATACTCTTAGATTTGATCAAACAGTGGATCTCACAAACTGTAAGCATGAGAAGTTTAGAGTTAATATGTGGATGCTTACTGAGAGTAGTAAGTACATTGGATGACCAACTTTGAGATTATCATATGGATGATCTATCAAATGTCAATGATTAATCTCATCATAGTAATAGTGTAAATATCCTTAGACTTGAGGTGCTAAAAAATATCTTGGATACTGATCCTGTACTTTGACATTATTCCTTATTGCCTCAAGATGATGTCGCTCGGTACTCAAGGATATCTTGGACACTCATCCTGTGCTTTAACATTATTCCTTATTACCTCAAGACGAGGTCACTCATAGGATGATGATTGGGTACAGCTATTGGTATTCAAAGGTAATTGGGTAGCCAATAAAGGATTCACCACTCTTGATGGATGGAGATAATACCCGCGACCTCTTTTTGAGGTCATTACTTAGGAGTTTTTGACCAGAGCAGTTATGTGTCATAAAGAGAGCCTTTAATGACATATAGAGTAATGAGATCTCAAGACAAAAACTAACATCACTTGGACTAGATGTGAAGTAGTCAGTTTAGTGGGAGTTGACACATAGCCTATACTCCGAACCAAGTGGGGTATAAAATGATCAAGGAACGAATTGCACGGTAATTATCTATGGAAAGGTTCGTAAGTCGGATAATTAACTATCGAAGAGGTCATATGTTAATCCACTTATATTCGGATAAATTGGCTTCATGAAACCCTTCATGATTTGCTTGAATTAAGAGTTAATTTAAGTGACATGAAACCATCTATGATTTGCTATGATTAAGAGTTAATTCAAGTGCCCAAAATAACGGAGAACCTAAAGGTCACATGCATAACAGATTGGATGAAAAACAAATTGTGCATGGTTGTCATATAAGCCACGATCGTGACCAAAGGCACGACAGATGATGCATAAGTGAGTTCTTCACTGATATACACACGAACTAACTAGTTAAAAATACACTCAAGTGAGAGGATAAAGGGTACAAAATTGTTTTGGAGTTAGAGAGAAGTGGTCTTGAGTCTTGTTCATGCAATTTATGCAATTGTTGCATGAATACAATTGCATACAATATAATCTTGATCTATCTCTCCATTTGAGCATCTACTTGAACTCATCTTATTTGGTGCTCTAACCACCCTTACACACTATTTTTCTTCATCTTTGTGTGTTCTTGAGTAATCAAGGAAGGTTTTTAGTGTTTTCTACATCCCAAACAAGGAGAAGATTAAAGAAAGGAGTAGCATTATCAAAGGTATATGTGCTAAAATTTCATGTTCTTATAATCTGTGTATGCATGCGTATAAGATTATGGATTTTTAGGGATGTTGTGAGGTTGGAATTTAGATTCTGACACTTCTGCTGCCTTGTTGTGCATGTGATGCATGAATCCATGACTCCTTAATAGTGGTATCAGAGCTAGGTTATGCATGTATTATATGGTGTATTGAACATGAGCAAACTGTTTGCTGGGTTGTGATTGACATGCATGTTGATTTGGAAAAATTCTTAAAAATTGTAGAAAAATTATTTTCCTGATTTTCTTCCACATAAATGTTTATAAGGTTTATTTTATGTTTATGTCAAAGGAAATTGCAATTGAATGTCATTTTCTATTTTATTTTGAATTAATATCCGGTCTATTTATATGTTGGTTTCTAGGAATTTCTGGAAAACTGAATGTATATGCTAATTTTGAAATTTTCGTAATAATTCTAGAATTTTTTTTTTCTGATTTTCTTTCTCATAAATGTTTATAAGGTGTTATATTATGTTTCTTAAAAGGAAATTACAATTGAATGTCATTTGCTATTTGATTACGAATTTAGTTTTAGCCTGATGCATATATGAAGTTCTAGGAAATTCTGGAAATCAGATGAACATACATGCTTGTAAATTCCATATTAATTTTTATAAAAATTGTTTTTATGTATTTTCTACGTGGACATTCAAGATAAGATGTTTCCATGTGTATGAGATGCATGACACTTATTGTTAAAGTGATAATCTTATGCATGCATGATGTAGAGAATGACTAGGGTTAGAAGTAATATAACAAGTGTCATAGACATGTGATATGCTGACTGATTCCACTAAGTTAATAAATAATTCCTAGGAATTAGTTTCTGAAATTTTTTATTAGGAACATTTAGAATGTGTATAAGATTCTAGATTTTTTCCAGAATTAATTGAATTTGATTCAATTAATAAATCAAGTTAAAGTCAACATTGGTCAGTTTTTTTAAAGCTGATGGAGTTGACTTGTTTAATGACTTATATGTATGTTTTTTGGTTATAAGAACTTGAAATTTTTATGAGATAAAAAATGTATTATTTTTATGCTAGTAGCATGCTAAATGCGTATGTTAGAAATTAGGAGTCTGAAAAATTTTCGTACATCGAATCAATTTCTTTAGCGTCAAGTAGGTTAACTCATTTATCATGATAATTTTGGTCGTCAATATATTTTTGGCTTATGTTGAAATTGTCTTGATAAATTTGAGATGACCTAGGGGTATTTTAGATGACTAATTGATGTTTGGGCATTTGGAAACCCTAGGGATTAATTTAGAATTAATTTCTTCTTCATATAAATAGATATAGGATCTATGGGGAAATTACTTAGAAATACATTTTATGCAACAACCCTTCAATTACTTAGAAATACATTTTGTGCAACAACCCTTCCTTTCTGATAGAAAGGAATCCCATAATCCTGAATCGATTTGACCTCGGATCGCAAATCCCAAGTTTGTCTATGAAGAGCAGATCTAAGTTGTGGTAAGTGATGTAGAACCAGCTTCATAACTAGTGATTAACCAGTCGCGGGTAAGCGATGCAGAACCAGCTCCATAACTTTAGGTCTAGTGTACTGTATGGTAAAGAAACTAGTGGTGGGCTATGTTATGTAAGGAAAGTAATGAAAATAGTAATTTTGCCACTATTTATGTTAAAAGTGATTTAAGAGGTATTGTATAGTACTAATTCTAGTGGTTGGCATTTTTTTAGTATTAAAGTTTTCAGAAAACTTATTGCCACCACTATTTATTGATTAAGGAAAATGGAAAATAGAAAATGGAAACTTTTATACGATAAGTTTAATTTTGAAAAGCATTTTGAAATAGTTTTTTTAAAAAATTGAAATTGTGTTTTACGAAATGTTATATTATTACCAGATTTGATGATGCACGAATAAATTGTTATGGAAAATGTTTTACCATGAGCTTTATAATTGTATGGAATATTGCAGTTATATTATTATGAAAAGTTCAATTTTCTTGTAAATTGATTACACTTACTGAGTTCGTTTAGCTCACCCTTATTTTTATGTTTTTAAACAAACCACTCTAGGTATGCGTATAGGTGCTGCAATAATTGGGACTTCGCTGCATGATTAGTTATATCGTCGGGTGCTACTGTGCTTGTGTCATTTTGATGTTTACATTTATGTAAAGAATGGATGTTTATAAAGGCATTTAAATGAAATGCATGAACATTTTTTAGCTTTTTAAAGTTTATTGTAGTGATTGTTGAGAATTATTTGTTTGGGTTGCTTGTGAGTGGACTTCAAGTCCAAAATTTGTAGTTGAGAATTGGTGTTAATATAGAAGTGTTTTGAAATTTTATAGGGCTTTGGAAAATTTTGGGAAAGTCAAATTGTAGTTGTTATGCTACCAAAATTTTCAATAAAATCACATAAAATTTTCCACTATTTTTTGTGCTTTTAATTATTAAAGTATAAAAGGTTTTAAATAGTTGAACGACTTGGATTTGCGGGAACCCTTAGGTCGAGTCAGATATTGATTGGAGGGTTACCGCGGGTCACTGGGAGGGCTCCACTTGGGTTCCAAAAGGGGAACTCCAAGGCGGGTCCTTTTAAAGGATGTAATAGATAAAGCTTCAGAATCATATAAGACAATGACCTTGCCATTAGATAAAGCTTTAGAATCATATAAGGATGTAATAGAAATGATTTACCACTTAGCTGGAAGATAGTTCAGTTGCTTCTAATGTTCCTTGCTTATTTTAGTTTCCAATATGCCAGTAATTGTCACTTTATTCAACAAAATGATATCCTTGATCATTAGTTGCTTATTAACGGTATTAGCCCCTCTTACATTCTAAGGGAGGATGTTCATGAGGTTGACTCTCCCAAGGAGAGTTTCTTTTTCCTGTTAGATCTTCTTTTAGCCACTGTCTGAAATTCATGTTCTTTTTGTGCTTGCTACTGAATATGATTTCTAGGTGTTTCAACTTTATACTTCTCTGCATTATCAACATTCTAATTCTAAAAGTTTATATGACTTATCCAATTATATTTTCCTTAGTTATCCATCCTTAATCATTTGACTTGTTGCTTTACCTACTGTACTAGGAATTGTAACCTTGTATGTAATTAGAATATCAATTGTAACATGGTCAGTTGCAACTAAAATTTGATTTGTAACCTTATCTGTTGCACTAGGAATTATAGTTGCATTCTCTTCATTCAGCTCATTAACTACATTTGGAGTAAACTTGATTTGTAACCTTATTTGTTGCACTAGGAATTACAGTTGCATTCTCTTCATTCAGCTCATTATCTGCATTTGGAGTATTCGTTGTAAGATTTTCTGCTACACTAAAGTTTTGCTTGTAATACTGATAGTTGCACCAGGAATCACAATTGTATTATCTTCATTCAACTCATTATGCTTTATACTCATCACCATCAATTCTTAGGAATTTCTTGTTTTAAACACCCTCCTTATTTATCTCCATAATTGTTTCTTACCAAGTTAAGATCTTTATGCATATGCGACCTTCAGTTGATCCTCCGTGGGCTCCAAATCCTTGTGCAACCTAATGAATGGGATGGTATCAAGTAAGTCAAATAATGAGGTGATCAATATGCAAACTTTATCATAATTATTGCGTTTAATTTCAATTATTGGTTAATCTAGGGCTATTGTTCTACATATAAAAATTGCAAGATGGATTAGTCCACTATTGGTCCAGAATTCAAGAGGGACCTTGTGTAGACATGCCTAAATTGGAATGTTGTCTTGCATGAGATCGTCTAATTTGAGACCTAGTCCTAAAGCTTGAAGCAACAAAGGCTTATTTTGTACATGACATGGTCTAAATTGTAGCACTAGTTTAGCTTCTTCTAAGCTTGATAATCTAAACTAGAATATATTTTCATTATTCACCCATATATCAACCAAACTATGTTGTTTCCAGGTGTTAAAAGCCCACTATTTCATCACTGGGAAAGTAATTATCTTATCAATAAAGAAGCCAAGTAATGTAGTTATCCATCTACCTACTTCAACCTTCTGGATATCTAGAGGTAGAGAGACTATTCTCTGCTTGGGTGGGCAATACTTCAACTTTTGCTCAGGTTTGGAATCACCTACTACTTGGATCTAGGTCTTATGTAAAGGAGGTTTGTTAAGGCTAACTGAGGGAGGGGTATCTGAGGTAGAAGTAGGAGATTCCTCAACTAGAGCCTTTGAGTTGTTCAAGCTTAAAGGCGAGAAATGAACGTCCATATATACAACTTATGGATTTTTGGACAAAAAGCTCATAACCATGTTAAACAAAAGAGTTAGAAAGCAAGGAAGATTCAGCTGTAAGGATGGCATAAAACTTTGTAGGAGAAAGGTTATGGTTAGAAGAAATTGTAGGGTGAAGAAGAAGTGGTAATATGAAAAATAGACAATAATGCTATTAAGGAAGATGGTAGAATCTACAGATGAGAAAGAACCAGAATGTGGTAATGAGATAAGTGTGAAGCTAGAATATCAAGATTTATGAGGGTTGAAGCTGAAAGAGAAGGGATGAATAGTGTTCACTCGACAAAACTCATTATTTCTTAATAAAAAATGTAGCTAATTTATCTAAACGCCCCTACTTAATTCAAACAATCCTTAAAAAATAAAAATTCCCTATATAAATTAACCAAAATAGTGAAAAAGCCCATAAAAATGAAATTCATGTAACACTTAAATAATTGTATAATTGAATTCATATTAAAATATTCAATAGCCCTCCTAAGGATTCAATTTTACAAGAAAAAGGAAACAACTTCAATAACGCATAGAAAATTTAAATTCACTATACAAATTGCCCAAAGATATTCAATAATCCCTCAAAATTGATTTTATCAATATGGGTTATCCCAATCTACTTTGTAAACCCCATAGAATCAACTACTACATCTATTTCTCTCAAAATTGATTCAACAACTCAAAAATAACATGAACAGTGCATGGAAGTTACCTTAATTCATCGAAAGGTTGAAGATTGGGTTTTACATTGGAGAAAACTGAGAAAGCATCGCCCAAAAGGAAGGAATATGAGGGAAAGTTAAAAATAAGAGTTCTAGGCGACTGCCTACCATTTTAAAAAGATTTGGTTTATCATAAGTGGCAACATAGGTGTGTAGCTACCTTGTATTGCCCTATTTAGAGTTTAATTTTAAATAACACTGGTATTTTGAGCTTTAACATAGATGTATAATGCTAAATATGAGTATATTGGACATAACATGTTATGACAGGCTTAACACAAGCTAGAACATGGACATGTATTTAGACCATATTAAAATAAAAACAAGATGTCATGTTACACGGGTATGATGAGACTTAATATGGCTGTGTTGACATTAAAACTAAAATAAATGAAAATCTACAAGATTGTGTTAGTGGGCATGTATCTTTTGGTAACTTTTTTTAAACAAGAGTAAGTTAGAAATCACCACAATCAACAACATAGGCATGTTGGTGCTTGTGTATTTTTCTGTTTCTTAAACAACTTACCTAGTTTGGCAACGTAGGCTTACTAGAGAGTGTATAAGTCACTTGTAGTAATTATTCAGTACCATAAGTACTAACACGTCTTTTTATAACTTTTTTTCACTCCCTCTTTAAGTGAAACATTGCCATGTTTTTGCTTTATATGGGTGTGTAGATGAATATGATCATCAATATGGGCATGTTGATTGACGTGTAACTCTTTGTAACATTTCTAACTTAGCGAATTTTCTACCTACCTTTACATCTGTAAATCAACAGACATACCTAAGGCATAAAAGACAAAAAAATGACATCCATATAACTATAAACCAAGCAAAAGTTTTATATTAAACCACAAAATTAATATAGATATGAATTGAACTACAAAAATTATAACTTAAAAACCTATAAACTAAATGAAACAAAGTTACAAATCAAACTTGGGTTGCCTTTAAAAAAATGATTGTTTAATGTCATTAGCATGACATTCCCACATCAGCTTAACTTGAATCTATAATCAGGCTTGCTTCTACTTATCTTCCCAAATAAGGATTCATTGGCTTACAAATAAGCCATACGTTATAATATAATTACATATGGTATCAAATTAATAAGAATAAGTAAATCCACTCATTTTATTTATAGTAACAAACTGTCAATATAGTAAGGAATAATAAACCTAAATCTATGATCGACTATGGTAGTTTTCTATATGGGACATAAGAGTCCTATATACTTAAAATGATTATCGATAATTCCTCGATAACATCCTTATTTGACTCCTCTTCATCTTCCTCTTCCTCATCTTCCTTCTCTTCTTAAATATCAGTTTCCTCATTTTCTTTAACCTTTAGTTGTTTTCCACTCCTCAACGTTATCGTGTTCACTTATTCCTTAAATTTGACTTGGTGTATTCATCAAATAAAACATCTATTTGCTTTCTAAAAACAATTAAACGAGCTATCCAATCAAAAGTCCTATGTTGTGGAAAGAGGTGAATAATTCTTTACTTTTTTATAGATGATAGCCTTGACTGTAGCAATGGTTTTCAATAGGAGCTCCTCAAAATATCGATCCTCCTTTATTGCTGTTGTTATAGAAATTCAGGTGCAACCTGATTTTTCATACAAAGTTAGGATAGTTACTCTACTCTAGATTGTGAGTGTCACTATAAAGGATATTTTGAGGCGAGTTCTCCATGCAAATTAGGTGCTCCCATATATAGTCTGGTGCCTGACATTTATGATTAGGTGACCACCACTATAAATGTCATATCACATCACAAATTCCAGTTGAGCTTCTAAATATATGTTACCATGCCTATCTTTTTAAGCTTCTAATACTGCCATAAACAATGGCATACAATAATTCCTTAAAGAATACTGTCCCCTCTAACATTTCATTATTTTTGGTAGTTATAACGATAAATACCCAAATCATTAAAAGAAACCACAATCATAAGATTAAGAAAGAGAGCTCTAAAGATAAATAACTAAACATAATAAAATAAAATAAAATAAATGTGAAAGGAAAATAATGGATAGATTGATATAAATTAGGCGTTCATAAAATCCTAGTCCTTAACAAAAACACAAAAAACTGACTTGAGTCATGTGTTATATATATATATAGGATATTGCGTACCAAATGTCAATCCCATAGAGATTACGATTATTATTATTATTAACCTTTTTATTATTTAACTGACAATTTAAGATGATGGTGATTAATCAAATTTAAAATTATATTATTAAAATAAGGACAAGTGTCACCATGGAAACACATACTTCGATTTGGAAAGAAGGGTAAGCTTAGTCCGCGATTCATTGGTCCTTATGAA
>JAOSBM010000006.1:22926479-22937082 GCA_027568955.1 Erythroxylum tenue
TTGTTTCTGAAATTACGATATGTATTATATGTGTGTTTGAGATTCTAAAAATGTAAGTGTGATGTTTGGTTTTGTTTGTCCTGCCTTGGGTGACATCCATGTATCCTCCCAGGGGGTATTTGGGTGTTACATTTCAACTTAATCTTGTCTTTTAAAATTTAAAATTTGGATCCTTAGAGATACACTGGTTGATGGTTGTGTACTTTAAGCAGACGCTTAATACTTTTATAAAGCTAACACATGCATGAACACAATCGTGTACCATCAACACGGGCTACTCACCACTCAACATAGGAGTTTTCCTCATCAATACTAGTGTGTTCTATAGAAATCAATTCATACGCCAGTAAACTCTTAAAACATGACTATATACTTATTGTGCCCTCCATAACTTAGTAAAAACATCTCTAAATTGCTCCAAACTTGTCTGAATTCATTCTTTTTATTCCAAATATGTAAATTAGAACTAAAAAATAAAATATGAACAACTTAAGTACCAAAAAAAATAAAAGTGCCCAAATAAACAAATAAAATGCATTAAACGCAAGCCTTAAAATATGACTAAATCAACACTTATCAATAAATGTTGAGTAATATGAACAACTTAAGTACGAGAAGCAATAAAAGTACCCAAATAATCAAATAAAATGCACTAGATATGAGCCTTAAAATATGACTAAATCAACACTTATCAATAAATTTTGGGTTCATTAACAGTGAATTAACTTATAAAGAAGGTCACTTATACCAACTTAATATAGGTATCAAACTTCTTCTTTTTTAAGCGTAAAGATTGCTTGAAACTTCTAAAACACCCCTCACAAACATAATTTCTTTCTCTTCCTGATTGGGTAATTGAACAATTTACATCAATTAACAAATATTTCCTAATAAGATTATATAAAAACATGATTATAGGGTTCAACCCCTATAACTAAGTAGTTGCACGATCATAGTTGTGGAGTTGCATCACTATAACTGAGTTAGTAATCGGAATGGCCGAATAATTACATCATAATGATTAGCAATTATATTAATATGGTTGAGTAATTGCATCAATATGACTAGAAGGTTACACTTATAATTAAGTAATAGCGTCAATGTAGTTAGGTGAATGCACCATTATAATTAAAATTGGATATGTGCAATTGTATTTCAATGGATAAGTAGTTTCATCACTAAGGCTATCAAATTGTATTACTACGGTTAAGTAGTTGCATCGTCATGATTGTGAGGTTACTTCCTGTTATAATTATTTAGCCACAATGATGCAAACTACTAACTCTTAGCCATATTGATGCACCTACTTAGCTATGGTGATGTAACTCCACAGTTATCATAATGGAGCTATTTAACCATAACCATTTAAACATTTCCATGCAACTGCAAAGTTATAATAATGTAACTATCGAACCATATTGATGCAATTATTTATCCATAATGTAATCCCTAATGATATTAGTGTAACTACACAACCATAGTGATCTAACTCTCAATTATGGTGATGTAATCCTTAACAAAACTGATGCAACTACTTAGCCATATTGATACAAACATGCAACTATATTTATACAAAAATGAGTCATAATAATGCAGCCTTATAATTAAGCTTAACAATTATGATCCAAACTTTCTCCTTAGAATGATATTGATTAGTTTAACTTCTCAGAACGACATCAGTTTGGCTTGTAAGTTTCAAGAACTCAAGATCAAAATGATGTAGTTTTGGCAAGTTAGACCAAGATGGCATTATTTTGAGAAGTTAAACTAATATGACATCATCTTAGAGTGGGTGGGTTGAGCAGTTCAAACCGTGTGACTTAAGCTCAATTGAGCTTTGGACCAGGCTTGGGCCACCTATTTGAGAGGTCACTCTTAGCCCAAATCAACTTAATATCATTCCTACTTGTGACCATATTTTTGTATGACGATATAGACAACATCAATCGATTAATATAAATTATTTAGTCAATTTGTGTGTGTATGTGTGTGAGAGAGAGACAGAGAGATTATAAATATTTTGTACACCAGTTAGAAAATAGGCTTCAAAACCATATTAAGTTGGTCAATGATTTTTTAAATAAATTTAGGTAATGTTAATTTACCTTAAATTTAAATATACCTTATTAAAAACTCCTAGTTCAATCTAATTCGAAAATTATGATTACAAGTTTGCATAGATCTTCATATTTAAGCATATTTTTTTTCACTAACCTAGTACATGATTATAATAGAATCGAAAAGAATGTCAAAAATACATTAGTTAATATTATAGGTAGGAAGAAAATATTATTTATTTTAATAGCACATTTTATACTAATATTTGATCATTAATTTAAAAGTACTTTCACTTTCACTTTTATTTTATTGTATTTTTAATTATGATTAATTAATTTTTAAAATAAAATCCATATGGTATATATGTATTACCAATTAGATTATTGGGATTGAATCATAATAATAATTTTTTATTATATAAAAAATTCCTTAAACTTATTCTAAACAATGTATTTATTAAAATCGAACATCATTAATATATATATATATATATATATTGCTCTATTAAAAAATTAAAATTAAGATATCATAAGGCAGTCATATATATTTCACTTTAAATTAAAACATTAACCAACTTCAAACTTTGTTGAAACTTCGAGCATGGCCTTAAACTGACTTCCGAATTGAAGACGAGTTAAATTAGACTGCATTATTTAAAACATTGATTCTATTATGTGTATTATAAAAAAAATTAGCATCATAGTTTTTGAAAACTTTGGTCATGTTTCCGTAAACCAACAAAGCAATCTCTTTGAAAAATTGAAAAAAGAATATAGGCCACTTACTATGTATAACTTGATCTTGTTGCTATAGTTGGGAATTTTGGACAGGTTACAAAGTTGTCATTATTTTTGTGCAACACGATAGACCCCAAGCTTTAGTGAACCAACAACCAAGAAATGTATTCCGTTCCGTCCTAGGGTCAGTCCTCGATTTTATTTTCATAACTGCAGAAATGATTAAAGGAATTATTAAATAATTGGAGAATTTAAGTACAGTTGAGGTAAATATTCTTTTTCTTAGATAATGAGAAATTTTAGCATTGATATAGGAAGGTTGATACCTGGTATTATCATCAACGACATTTTCTTGTCGACGCTTTTCTCTACACGTCTCTCCCCATAACTTGGCCTCTGCTACCGCACGATCACGATCTAAATCCTTTTCCATCATGGCTGCGGTTTCGGTTGGAGAGAAATGGATCTCAGGCCAGTTATCTTTGACTTTCTTATCCTCCCTGGGTTCATATTTACGTGATACCAAATAATCCATGGCAACCACCAATTCCTTGGATGTAGGGCGTGAATTAGCATTTTCGTTGACACAAAATGCTGCCACCTCGATAGCCTTGTTTAACAATGAATTTGAATACTGCCCTTTAAGCAATGGATCTGCTAATTTCCGATGACTATGTGGGTCTTTCATCAGAGGAAGTGCCTACAGAAAGAAACACAACCGAGCTTAGGGGAAGTAGAGTTACACGCATTTGGACTTACCAGATAATGATTGCATGAAACTGATCAACAAATAAAATCAAGTGTATTTACCCATTGGATGAGATATTTCTGGTGTCCTTTGACTTCTTCTACTGCTCTACGACCAGTAATTAGCTCTAACAAGAGTATTCCGTAACTGTATATATCTGTTTTCATAGTCAGTTTTCCACTTAATGCATATTCTGGAGCACAGTAGCCATAGGTACCCATGACCCTTGTGGAGACATGAGATTGGCCTCCACTTGGACCAAATTTTGCCAGTCCAAAATCAGAGAGTTTGGGTTGGAAGTCATCTCCCAATAATATATTAGATGCCTTCAAATCTCTGTATATGACGGGAGGATTTGCGGAGTGCAGAAAATCCAATCCGTTGGCTGTACCAGCAGCTATCTTCATCCTTTTGTTCCAGTCTAGAGGCTCTACATCCGATGGAAGATCTGCGCACGAACTACGTCATCATCACTTAGAAAATTATTTGATGTTTTCTTTTCATGTAATAAGTTTGTCAATATCTTGGGTCCGCCTGCGGACCACACACTGCATCAACATGCATTGGTTAAGGAGCATTTGGAATTGCATTTCATATGGTTTTGACCATTTTTGTTGAAAGATAATTTAAAATTATGTATAGATTAAATAGTCAAAAGCCTAGATACATGGGTGTTCAAGTTTATTCTTAGATGTTAAACTATCCATATATTGGTTATGTAATTAAATATGGTTTATTTGGGTTTATTAATAGGTTCATATACTTGAATTTCAAAGGTCATCTTTTGTATCAATAAATACCTCTTTGTACTTAAAGTTAAAATCAATCAAATGTATTAGAGTATCCCATATTGACTAAACATGAAAATGTTAAAGATTTTATAAGTGGTAAGAGCCAACAAACCAAATGGCTAGTTCTAATTATTTTAGCAATAGTTGATCCAAGCCCAATTCTTATTAATGAACTCTATACTCTGCTCATATTAAAAATTCTAATATGGTATCATAGTTAGTTTGGTCCAGATTCTTAATTTCTCGATTGACCATCTAGATGTCCATTCCCAACGGCTCGATCCGATTATCGTTGTATTTATTTCAAGAGACAACTAGATGTCCAGTCCCAGTTGCACTTGAAAAGGAGTCTTAGTTAGTAAGGACCAACTAACCAAATGACTAATTCTAACAAAATGAAAT
Organism: Erythroxylum tenue; assembly: GCA_027568955.1. Taxonomy (NCBI): domain Eukaryota; kingdom Viridiplantae; phylum Streptophyta; class Magnoliopsida; order Malpighiales; family Erythroxylaceae; genus Erythroxylum; species Erythroxylum tenue. The sequence continues at coordinate 22,931,216 of JAOSBM010000006.1, forward strand.
ACAACCTCTTCTTACTAGACAATCATCTCCTATCAAAATCTTCATCTCCTCTTAATAAAGTGACATCACATCTCAATTTTTCTTTGAGAAATGGAAAACAATAGTGGAGTATACTCATTTCAATTTCCTTGCCTCATAAAAGAAAATTATGAAACATGGAATCTTTGCATAAAAGTCGTGCTTGACTCACAAGATGCTTGGAGATTGCAGAGAGGTTTTATGCAAGCTCAAGTGAAGTTGACTTGTCTCAAAATGAAAAGGATTCTTTCGCAAAAATAAAGAAAACTAATCAATTAGCCCTCACTCTCATCCATCAATGCTTAGATGATCTAATGTTTGAGAAGGTGGCCAATGAAACGACTTCAAAAGAAGCATCAGATCTCTTGCAAAATTCCTTTTAAGGAATTAACAAGTTGAAAAAGGTTAGTTCCCAATCAATGCAAGGTGATTTTGAATATTTATTCTTGAAGGAATCTGAATCAATCTCACATTATTATTCACGAGTGAAGGGCCCTTGTGAATCAAATGAAGAGGTATGGATATAAAGTTAAAGACGTTTGAGTATTAGAAAAGACTGTTCATTCCATAAACCTGAAGTTTAATTATATGATTTGTGTTATTGAAGAATTCAAAGATTTAGTCTTTGACACTTGAACAATTAGAGGGCTCCTGGAAAGTCTAAGACAGGATCAAGAGGAGCCAAGATAAACCTTTGGAGCTAGCACTTAAAAAAAGGATTATTTAAAAGATGATGAGGGAGAAAATAATCAAAGAACAAGAGAATGAGAATGTCGTCAAGGATATGGTCAAGGTCATGGTCATAGTCCAAGTCATAGTCAAGGAGGAAGAAGTCAAAGAGACGATAACGTTAACAATGATGATAGAAATTATCCCTTATATAGAGGCTAAGAAAAATCAAGAGGAAAGGAAGAGGAGGTTACAAGGATGTATGATAAGTCTAATGTTGAGTGCTACAAACAAGGAGTCGAAGACCCAATTTGTTGCTAGCATAGATAATGCGGGAAAGGACAAAAGTTCATGGTTCTTGGATAAGGAAGCAAACAATCACATGTGTGAAGATAAAGGCAAAATTTTGGAGCTCGATAAAAAGGCGAAAGGCTGTGTTTCTTTCGGATATTTTTCAAAGATCCACATTTATGGGAAAAGTACTATTTTAATTTTGTCAAGAGATGAAATCCACAAACTTATTTCTAATGTCTATTATATGCCCAAATTGAAAAGCAATATTTTAAGTCGAGGTCAACTTCTTGAAAAGGGATATAAAATCCACATGAAAGATCATTTTCTTTGGCTTAAAGATCAACATGCTTAGTTAATTGCTAAGATGCTTATGTCGAAAAATAGAATGATATTGAATATCAAGATAATTGAAGCAACGTGCTTAAAAGTGAATTTGATAGATGAATCATGACGTTGGCATATGAGATTCAGACACTTAAATTTTGGCCCACTTAAAGCTTTAGGAGATAAATACATTATAGGAGGGATGCTTTCCATCAGTTATCCACATCTTTCGTGTGAAGTAAGTCTACTTGGAAAGAATTCAAGGAGTTTTTCAAAAGAAGCTATGATAAGAGCATTTGAACCACTTTAACTTGTTCATAATGATGTGTGTGGACTAATCAAGCCATTATTATTGGTTAAAAAAAGATACTTCTTACATTTTACTAATGATTATAGTAGAAAGACTTGGGTCTATTTTTAGATGTTTTAAAAACCAAACTAGCCGAAGAAAAGGTTTAAAGTTTAAAGGTTCAATCGTTATTAAACCGCCACAAAACTGGTATATAATAAATAAGAAGTAAATTTTATAAAAGTAAGTAAAAATAAAATATTTTATTGAAATAAAAGATATCATTTTTTATTATTGTATAATAAACTAATAATAAATAAACATAAGTCTAATATAAAACTTAAAATAACAATAAAAAAAATTCTAAGGAGGTTGTATCTATCATTTTCAAAAGCTACAAATTCTTAACTTAATAACAAAACGTCAAAATCCCATCCCATTGGGTTTATACAATTTTCGCCTTGTCACTCTCTACTTAAATTTCTAGCAGTTCTCCTTGTAGACTTCTAACGCTACTATATATATAACTTTCCCTCTAAATTGTTGATTCTCTTTCTTTTTTTTTCTTTTTCTAAAAAAGAAAACCTTAAAACCTCTTCCTATTCCTTTTCTCTCTCAATATCTAGAATTTTCCGCTTGCTCTTCACTTTCACTTTCTTAGGTTTTTGATAAGTTAGCTGAGTGTTAGGGTTTTTGGCAGAAAGGTATTAGTTGATTATAAAATGGCTTCGTTGGCTATGGCTGTAGGAAGCTTAGGGATTTAAGCCAACTGATTGATGTTCCTCTACTCGATGCTACTATTACTGCCGTTTGGGTTTCTTTCTCTCTCTATTTCTCCTTTGCTTGTTGTACAAAGTTCCTATTTTCTTGGTCTCTACTTATGCTTCCAGTTTTTTTTGTTCTTTATACTTTCTTAACCCTTCCTAAAATAAGCGTTCTTCATAGCCTTTCTCTGCAAGTAGTTGAAATAAGCAGGCATAATGATGAGATTTGAGAAGTCAAATAAGGTTAGAAAGCTAGAAAGAAAGCTGATTTTGCTGCGATGAGATATGAGAAGAGAGAAGATGGTGAGGGAGTTTGATTTGTGAAACTGAAATCTTAAAGTTTTAGGTATTATCCATATATTGATTGACCGGTTAACTGAAAAAACGGTCAATTTTTGATAAACCGACCAGTTTTTATACATAAAGGTTATTAAATGAAATCGAATAGGACAATTGGCCAGTTTAGACTATTTTTGGTCCAACTGGCCAGTTCGGTTCGATTTTTAAAACTTTGTTATTTCTTTAAGCAGGTGAGTTCACATCCAAGAAGTTCTATGATTTTATGTGAGTTATATGGAATTCACCACCTTTTAATGGTCTCAGGAGCCTAACAAAATAGAGTAGTCGAGAGGAAGAATATGACTATTCTTTACATGACTTGATATATATTTAAGGCCAAAAACATACCTACAAAACTTTGGAAAGAAGCTATTTCTTGTGCAATCTATTTTTCAAACATGTCTACCATGAGAAATATCAAAGATCAAACACTGCAACAGGTATTTAATGGATTAAAACCTAATGTTACTCATCTGCAAATTTTTGGAAGCATTGCATATGCTCATGTACTGCAACAAGAAAGATCCAAACTATATGATAGTAATGTTAAGTATGTATTCATTGGATATGACCAAAATTTCAAAAGTTATCGATTGTACATCCTAAACAATGGAAGGATTGCTGTGAGCAAAGATATTAAATTTGATGAAGAAGCAATATGGGATTAGGAGACATAAGAAGAAAGCTCCTATGATTTATTTTTCCATACTTTGAAGATAAGGTGCAAGAAACCATAATAAATGTTCAAGAAACAACTCCACCTCCTCCTCCTAATACACCTCATTCTCCTTCTTCATCAATGCATAAAGAAAGTTCAAGTGATAGGGTATGAAAAATGAGGAGTATTTATGATATCTATGAAAAGACAAAAGAAATCATTGATTTTGATATAAGTATTTTTTTTCTTATAGACAGCGAGCTTTTAGATTTTAGGAAGGTTGTGAAGGACAAAAGATGGAAACAAGCCATGGAGGTGGAAATTAAGGCAATAAAGAAAGATTACACTTAAGAATTATCAACTCTTCTGAAGAGTCATGAAGCTATTGGGGTCAAATAGATCCACAAGATTTAAAAAGAATGCAAATGGAGATATAGAGAAATATAATGCAAGGGTCATTGCTAAAGGCTAAAAGCAAAAACATGGAATGGATTCTAATGAAGTGTTTGCACCTATTGCTCGTATAGAGATAATTCCTTTACTCATGTCTTTGATAGCTCAAATGAAATGGAAGATCTATCAACTTGATGTAAAGCCAACTTTTCCAAAATACAATCTTCAGGAAGAGAGCTTTATTGAACAACCAATTGTGTTTGTAGTCAAAGTTCATGAAGCTAAAGTCTTAAGATTGAAAAAGACATTGTATGGGTTAAAGCAAGCATCAAGGTCATAGAATACTTGCATTAACAAATACTTCGAAGATAATGGCTTGTTTTTAAGAATTCAAGCAAGCTATGTCATTGGAGTTTGAGATGATAGTTATAGGACTAATATCAAAGTATTTTGGCTTGGATGTGAAGCAAATGAAAGATGGAATTTTTATTTCACAAGAAGGATATGCAAAAGAAATGTTGAAGAAGTTCAACATGTTTGATTGAAATCCATTTAATACACTTATGAAATGTGGACTTGACAAACTATGATGATAGAGATAAAGAAGATTCCACTGTATTGAAAAGGCTTGTTAGATGATTGAGATGCTTGACATGTACAAGACTAGATATTCTCTTTTTAATTGGGTGACAAATTGTTTCATGAAAGCACCTACTTGTACTCATAAGAAAGCAGCTAAGAGAATTTTTGTTATATCAAAGCTACAGTTGATAATGAGTTGCTGTATACATCATCTATTGATTTCAGATTTTTTGGATTTTGATGATACTGATTTTGTAAGAGATGTTAATGATAGAAAAGGCACAATTAATTTCATATTTTTGTGGGTAAATGTGCTATTACATGGAGTTTAAAGAAGCAACCTATTGTGACTTTGTCAAGTTGTGAATCTGAATATGTGGCTACAACTTTATGCACTTGTCATGTTATTTGACTTAGAAGGCTATTGAAGAAACTTCACTTGCCACAAAAGGAAGTAACTAAAATATGCATTGATAACAATTAACAAGTTTACATAAGCATTGGCTAACAATTGGTTTTTTATGATCAAAGTAAATATATAGATACAAGATATCATTTTACTAGATAATGTATTGTAAAGCGCGAAGTGGAGCTAAAGCATTTGAAGACTAATGACAAGTTGCAAATATTTTTAAGAAATCAATCAAATTTAAAGTTTTTCAGCACTTGAGAACAAGACTTAGAGTACGGAAGAAAGTTTCAAATAAAGGAAAAGTGTTGGAAGTTAATTTAAAACTATATGTGGATTAAATTGTCAAAAACCTAGTTACAAGTGTTCAAGTTCATTGTTAGGTATTTAATTATGTTCATATGTTGCTTATATAATTAAATGATGCATGTATGATTTATTTGGGTTTATTAATAGGTTCACGGACTTCTATTTTAGAGGTCATCTTTTGTACCTATAAATACTTCTTCATGGTTGAGCTAAAATTAATCAAATAAAATACAATCTCTTCTTCCTAAATAATCCTCGACTCTTTAAATGTTCATTTCGTTTTATTGATTTTCACCTCGTACTATGGATGGCAATTCAAATGAGTTATCAATTAATAATAGGAGGAGGAAGTTAGATAATTCAAATAACTATAAAAGAGACTATCAAATGACTAGTACTATTATGCATAATCTAAAGTAAGCAATACAGGAAAAATCAACGTTAGCTACTTATTGTTGTATTAATGCTCGCAAAATATTTCATTATTTTGGCCAACATGGACAAGAATAAAATTTAAAGTTCATTCTAATTAGTCTATTCATCCCATTTCAACATGTGCATCATAATAGTGAGTGTACTTGTGATTTACAGGAAAAACCTAAAACCTTGCAACGCAACCTGCAAGCAAGACACATACAAGTATTGACTTGTGATTTGCAGCAGTGAACATGCATATCAAGCATTTAACTTTTTCTATCTTTTAAATTTGTTAGTATAACATTGGGGGAAAAAATGAGGCATAAATAAAATTTACCAAAAAGGTGATCTTCCAAGGATCCTAAGGGCATGTATTCATAGACAAGAAGGCGTTGATTCCCC
>JAOSBM010000006.1:22940481-22951839 GCA_027568955.1 Erythroxylum tenue
CATGCATGGGAGTAGTTTACGACTGGGCTTGCTGACTGTTGGATTTGGGCCTAGGCTTGGAATTGCCGACCCAACCAATATTAATTTGGCTAACCCAATCAAAATAAATTGAACTCAATTATTTGTTAACTCTAATAGGATATTTTAATTAATTTAATTAATTAAAATATAAAAATATCATGAAGCTCGTAAAAATTGTCGCATTTGTAAATTATAAACATGCAATTCATTAATAAAAATCACAAAACACATTATTTATAGAATTGCCACGGGGAGTTTAATGCACTTGATACGTAGACTTCATTTATCAGTAAAAACTAGAAAATATCTTTTATTTATAAGATTGCGATTTGTCACCTAAAAGCATTATAATATCTCCTACTGCAACCACCCACCAAAGGCAGCCACTTTTAAGGTGTTGTGTGGTTGAAATTTTTTATTTTTTCAAAAAATGAAAAATAAAATAATTCAATACTTATATTAAAACAACAATATATCAAAGTCCTCCTAAATAAAAAACAAAATATACAAAAACTTAATTTAAGAAGAAAAGATTAGAATACATAACTATGTCTCTAATAACAATGTTAGATAATGAAAAATGATAACATTAAATACTTAGCATTATTGATCAATAACAAAAATTATTTACAATTTTTTGTATATTTCTTCCACAAGTTAAAAGACGATTAAAAAAAATCCTTTTCTATCTAATTTTTGGATCAAAAATTTATTTAATTTTTGAAAATCGTATCTTATATATGATAATTTAAAAATATAAATTCTTAAAAGTTAGATGGATTATTTGAAATTTAACCCATTGCAAGTGTATTTATCCATTATTTCCCACTCACATATGATGAGATTAATTAATTAGAATTCTTTTGTTCGCATAATTGTCTAATAACTCCTACAACAACATATATAAGAGAGCATATTTCCATATATTAACTAAAAATATATGATATCTTGATTAGTGAATTAATCTTTTTGAGTAGATTTAATGTGTTATATCCTAATTAATTTATTGCATCAATCATCATCTCAATCTCATTATATAGATGCTTTGTATTTGTATTCCTCTTACATAAAAGGTGGGCCTTTTTAATACTTTATGATGTGAACTTAATTTACAATGATATTCTTCGTTTCTCAATCCTTTTAATTAAATTAACTTTCTTTTTTATAATATCTCATTATACTAAATCATTTATGATTTTTTAGTAACATTATAAGATAACAACCATTAACTTAATTATCTAGAATTATAACTCTAAGTAAACAGGGTATTTTAATTTTAGGTCCTTAAGGATCTTCAACAATATAAGTTTAAAATATAACTTATATTATCCTTATTGGTTCTCTATGCACACATGGTATGATTTAGTTGTTACAAATGTTAACTCTCTTTTAACAAAACATATGTCTTATTTCATATTAATTTACACATGATAGTTTCGATGTACCTAATACCTAACTTCAATTCTCTTGTTTATTCATTAAGTTTTCCTTTCAAAATTGACATCTAGCTAGTATGTTAAGGCAAAATGAGTAAACACGTTCTTTCCTTAGGTCATATCATTATTAATAACCCCTTTTACTTTTTAATATACTTCACATTGACACCAGTGTTTTAAGTTTATTACTTAGATAAACTACTTAATACTTGGTTCATCTCTATTCCTATAAAGTATAGATGATTATTTATGCTAGAAAGTATCTCCTATTTGTTCAACACATCTCTTGTATCTAGAACCAAATGTTCAATAATCATTTAAACATTCACTTTAGAATTGAACACTCAACTCAAAATCAAGCATTCTTGTATTTTTAGAACTTAAATTTTTTTATAAAAATGTATATATAATACTAATTAAACATATGTTGTACCAAACATTCAATGACAAACAAAAACATCACTATTGATAACATGTATTAGGAATGGTTACATGGAGAAGATAAAATAAAATAAAATAAAACCAAAAGTTAAATCCTTAATATTTATAATTAATTGTCTCATACAAATATTCTCCATATTCACTTCTCCTTAACATACTGTGTCCTCAACATAATTATACTTGATATTTGTGTATTTGGTTTCTAACGATAATGTTCTAAAATATTTATTTGTATTAGACCTCCAATTGATGAGACTCATAACTCCAACAGAGTTCCATCATTTAAATGTCACATCAACATCAATATAACTTTTTAATTAATTTTTCTATCTTTTGTGAGACCCGTTAGTGCTACATGGACCCTGTACGGTACTTTTAAGTCCCACTTCCGAAATAAATCGTCTTTTCTCCTTTCTTTAGCCTTTTTTTCTCCATAAGACCAAAAAATTTCTATTCCCATTATGAATACTCGTAGTAGATGCTCATTTACACAAACCATAAAATAACTACTCATTGTTATTATTGTCGTGTGATAAGGCTAAATTTGGAGGGAAAATCAATCTTTTATTAATAAATTAATTCATAGTCCACAAAAACTGGAAAAAATCAAGATTAAGAGTTTAGAAGTCCTATTATGTTCCCAGTTATAAAAGAGTTCAAATGCATGATGTTGTTGCTTTGCTCATGTTTCCATCACTTACAGGAACGAAGTCAGACTCAACTCTAAGGGGGGCTGGGGGCCAATATCTAAATGCAAAAAAGATAGGAATTTTTTTTTAAAAGGGGGTCACTTATATTTGTAATTTTAAAATTTTTAATTATATAAGTAATTTTTTTAAAAAAATATTTGAAAGGGGGGGCCATGGCCCTCCTCCCTTATAACATGGCTCCGTCCATGATCACTTGGTTGGTCACTAAACAAGAAGTTGCATAAATTCTTTTTCCCTTCACACAAGATTATGTAAAACCCAAGCAAAATCACAATTAGAAAGCTAGAGTAAGTAAAGATAATATAATATAAAGCATATTAGAAAGTTAGAGTAAGTAAAGATAATATAATATAAAGCATATCAAACTGAATTCGGAAATCTATATTTTTTAGAGTCTAATAAAAGCACACTCTATGACTAGGTATCATTATCATCATGATGTTAGAATTTTATCTAGATTAAGAAGTAGCAAGACATAAAGTTTTTCTAAAAGTTGGAAAAAGATAGTATGCATTTTGTTACTCCCTCTAAAATTTGGACATTGCAAGACATTATTTAGCAAAACACTTCCTTTGTAAATAAAATATGCTATGTTAAATGAAATCAACCATGTTATTAGTTATGCCATTGATATAAAGAAGAAATTATTTCCCCTAAATTCCTACTTGTTTCATTTGAAAATTTCATGGAAGAGAAAGACATATAAAGATTATATAATTAATTGTTAATCAATTGTCCTACTAAAGTTTTCATGGATTTAGAATTTCACCTCAAATATAAACCCTTATCTAGATTTATCTCCATAATTGAATCTTCCAAGTCGAGTATTCATGATATTGATTTTATGTATTCTTTGACCTTATCGTCAACAATAATGATCTATTACTACGGAGATGGAATATTTGTTAAGTGGTTAGGTCATCTTACCTTTTGAGATAAAGTAGTGATACTATTGGAAAGAACAATTTAAATATTTTTTACATGTAATTCTATAATTTATATAAATTTGCACACGTCATAAACTCCATACACATTACTTCTCTATATTACTCTTGCTACAATTAAGTGAAGGAGCAACAAGATTACCTCTTTTCAGGGAGAGGTAACACTTTTTGGGTATTTTAGTTTGACACTACTCATGAAGGTACTCAACTAGGCTACCATGAGAGTTTTGGATTTACTACTATTCCACCAATGGACATAGCAATCCAATTAGCTCTATATGGTTGTAAAAATTTTAAACTATCTCTAAACTTTCTAACTTCCAATTTAGGTTACATATGATGTTTATGAATTAATAGCCTATAACTTCCAATTTTTTTCTAGAGAACAAGATAACCTTAATGTACATTCTTCCTACTTTCTTGATTTTCTGCACCAAGTTTGCTTTGTATGTTGTTAATTCACCTCAATAAGTAAGATGAGGCAATACAACTCATGTAAAAGAGGAAGTAACTCTTAATTCATTTTTCTATAATTAGATATAAAAACTTGGAGAATGGTTTTAAAAAAAATAGAACTTAACTATAGTTTAATGCAATCAACATTACTAGAGAAACTTTAACTTAAAAATTATAAGCAATGCAAAAGATTCAAATAACATAAAAACTAAGCTTTATAATCTACATAATATCAGTGAACTTATTGGTAGATGGATTAAAGATCCTATTTATTTACTTTGCTCATTATCATTCCCTCTGTCTCCACTATAATAATAAAATGTGACAAATTAACTTGATTACTTCTCCTGTAATCAAGCAACAAGTTATCAAATACTACACAAACCAAAAAAGGTATTAATATCTCTAATAGCTTGTTGTAGCCATTCTGTTGTCAAAGATGAAGTCTTTTAAGCACATAAATGATGAACCTCCTCAAAATTTTTTAATTAATGATGTAAACTACTTATAACATACTATATAACTAACAATTTGAAGGTTCTACAACAACCAATTAATGTTGCTTTAACTTAAACAAGTTCGTTCTAACTAGAATAGAAAAATTATCTCATTAAGAGGGCTTATTTTAGAAGTAGGGCCCATTAGTGCCATGTGGGTTCTATATGAGTTCTACATAGCATCGATAGGTCCTATATAAAGTAGAAAAAATTAATTAAAAAGCAAGCCAATATAGTATTTATTTGATGAAACTTTAATAAGGATAAGGATTCTGTCAGTTGGGGATTTAGTTCAATTGATTTTGAAATATTATGACTATTTTAAAATTCTTTAAAGCATTAGGATCTAAATTAAAATTTGGTACAAATGTTAGAGATTAAAATATACCTTTAATCTATAAACTTTCAAAAGGTGTTAAACTTATAGTTGCACGATAAGTGGTGTTAAACTGCTATCTAACTAACAGGATCCAGTCCACCTATTTTTTAAAAGAGTCGCCATATAAACATCTTAAATATGTTCATAATATTTTGTTTAAACCCTCTATTTTCCTATTAGAATAAGAGTGATATGTTATGAACAAATGTAATCTCACCTATTGAAGCTTAAATGTCTTATGTTGAAACACTCTTAAGAAGCGTATCACTGACAATGGTCTATAGCATATCATACAGTTTGAAAAATGTTAGAAATAAACAATTGAGTAACATATGGTGTTTAATATGAATGCTTAAGTACAATGAAATAAGAATACTAGATGAACCTATTTATAACTGCCAATATGACTCATTTCCATCTTGATATTAGACAAATTATATAAAATCTATAATTATCTTTATTCAACATTCCTTAAGCGTAAGTAGTGTCCATAATAGCCTAGGATATGTTTATGAGTCATATTTATTCTTCTAACATGTTACACACTATTTGACATAATTTATATCATCTTTCCCTAACCCTTTCTAATAAAATAAATCATGCAATCTATTGACTGTGACAATTACTCTTAGGTGTCTTAAGCTTCATCATGCCCTATAGAAATAAGTTCATTTCTCAATTTACGAGTAAAGCCAATGAATAGCCTCACCTTCCACCTAAGCAAATCATCTTTCCATTTATAAGCATTAAAATGCACCACTTCTCTCTTAAGTTTTTAAATTTAAATCCTATAATGAAGGATCATTAGTCTAACTCTCTTTAATTTCCTCTAGTTATGTAGTATGCAACCAGAAGATATTTCAAGCTCTTATAATCATTTTTCTTTACTAATTAATGTCTCTTAAATTATGATGCTAATGTTTGATTGCCTTGATATCAACTAGGGATTACTTTTAAAAAGTGGATAAGCTTAAATGTTATGCTAAATCCTTTCTAAAAAACCAATGAGAATTTGGCTTTGTTGAAACACTATTATAATGCCCACTTTACTAGCATCAACTTCAATTATAAATTTTTATAAGAAATTCAGTATAGCAAAATAATGTCTATCATTATTACCTTTTTTAACTTGAAAAAATCTTATTGCTCTCTTCCATTCCACTCTCAACTTTGTGAAATATTCTTTTTTAACAACTAAATCAACATTTAACAAATATGTTATAATAACTAGTGAGATCAAAGAAGCCTCTCAACTTTTTAAGTGATTTAAGAACTACCTAATTCTTAATTACTCAAATTTTTAGGATTAATTGTCAACTTGTGCTAGAGATTGTATAGTCTAAATAATCAACTTATCTTATACAAAAAAAATACATGTTCCCTTTTGTAAACAATTGATTTTCCTTTAGTATCTTCAAAATGATTCTATTGTGTTCTAAATGTCATTGAAAAGATGCATTACATATAAGAATTTCATTAAAGAGTACCATAATAAACTTATTGAGTAAGGGATTAAAGTTCCTGATCATTAGACTCTAGAAAGTAGAAGGAGTTTGGTTAAGTTAAAAGGAATAACCAAAAACTCATAGTGTATTTTATGAGTCTTGAAAGTAGTTTTGGGAGCTCTTATAGATACATTATGATCTAATAGTATCTAAACCTCAACTCAAGTTTGGAATACCAACTAGAGCTATGAAGCTCATCGAAAAACTCCTTAATTAATGGAATTGAGAACTTATCTTTAACAATATGCTTATTAAGTTCCTTTATAATCTATAAACATATGACAAAATTTACCTTTCTTCTAAACTAATATCATAGGTGAAATATAAGAATGATGTGTTTATTGAATGAATCTTTACTTCATCAGTTCTTATATTGTGCTCTCAATAACATATTTTTCCACTCATAAATAATGGTAGGTTCTAATATTAATTACTTCCACATCCAATTTTAAGTGATTTTTTTGTTCTGCCTCTTACAAGGAGATAGTTCTGTAGGTTCCTGAAAAAAAAACTAAATTAATCTCCATTAATCTTGTTAAAGCTACCCTTTTAATCATTAACATCCTATAATTTCTTTGTGGAAATCCTTTCCTAAAATCAACTTAGGATTTTATCATAATCTTCTATTAATGTGACTAACTATCCCTCTCAACTAAAAGCTATAGTCCTCCTTGTAAAATTGCACAACATTTCATTTAGAATAGCTGACCATTACCCTAAGGATCATATGACATTACCCTAAGGAAATTACTAAAGTATTAGTTGTGAACTTTAAACCTCAAAATGTCTAAGCAAAATTTGAACAAATTTGATCACATTTTAATTTAAGGCTCCCTTTTATTGTAATCTTGAAGAGTTTCATCTCTTTCACTTCACAACTTACTCTCCTAATTATATATGTATCTATAAAGTTATGTGATATTGTTGACATCTTGAGCAAAAATATAATAGAAACAAATGACTAAAGAAAGAATAATATGTAATAAAGTTATCCCTCTACCTTATTAAGAAAAAATAACGAAAATAACTAAGAAAATAAGCTAGGAGTCCTAATTATAAAAATATTTCAAGGGTTGACCTATAAATTAAGAAAGGTATCATGCACTTTATTTTATCCATTTAAATTGTTACCTAGATCTCGTAAAATATTTTAAAGTTTTGGAGAATTTGAAATGAAATGAATTTGAATGAGTTTAAGAAACAAGTTGAAAAAGAGAACATATTTTTGGATGCCTAGGAGTTTATGATTTTATTTACGACTTGAAAATAAAAGGAGAATACCTAAAATAGATTATAGGTGTTAAAATTAGAAGAGAAATGCCTAAAATGTATCCTAGAGATTAGTAACATGAAATTTCTAAAATAAATATTAGGACTAAAAAAATTACTGTCATTCCTTTACCGCCACCAAGAAACCAGGATTAGTGAGTTAATAATTTAAGAATTTGAAGAGAAAAGGTCCCTATTATTCCTCAACTGTCGTAATGTAAGAGAATCCATAAATGATATGAGAGGCTTTGATAGCCTTTATATTGGTGGATGGACTTTTAGGAGTTTATCCAAGTTGGAGAAATTAGAAATATATTTAGAAGACTTACATTATTGCTTATGAACCAATGTGAAGGCTCTTCCAAATAAAGGGAGATTAATTAATTCTAAATTATTTATAAATTCTATAAAAATATCACATTCATGGGCAATATATGAGCATGCTTTCTTTTCTTTAGCCTTTAAAATGACATTAAAATATCTTAACACACATAAAATTTAGCCTCCTACTAAAGGCTTTTTGAAACTTAATATTCCATTCCACTTTTCCTCTCTTCTTCTAGCATGATTAGGGTGTTATAAATTTACAAAACCAACTTTAAGGTTTGCTAACTAACTTACTTCAAATAATTAAGTTGTCATGATGAGCCAAATTAAGAGAATACATTTATCTTCCAAAATGAAAAAATTCCTCTTGAGTAAGCTTTTGCTTTAACAAATTTGTATCCAACTTCTATATTTTCCTATTTTATTTCACTTTTATTTTTTGTTATAATTTTTTATATTTTATTTTTAAATATACATAAAAATATATTTGATTATAATATTAATATAGTTATGCTTTTCATGTCAACATGTTAATGTGGATGCTCTCCTCTCTTTCCCTCTTGGTCAAACCTAGTTTGACAATTCTACTTTAGAACAACTACTCTCTAGAAGCTCTTTTAATTAACTCTCTGACAACACTTACGTTTATGTTAGTGGAGCTTCTCTCTACCCTTCATCCCTTGAAACTCGTTGAACTCATTCTTCCCAGTTAACCCTTCTTGATTTCCCTTCACCCTTTCGTGGTCTTTGCCCTATTCATTTCTATTTTTAAAACTAAATTAAAATTTTTTATTTTTGTCATGTTTACTTTTTTTCATTACTAACTTTGTCCCCTCACTCTTGAACCTTGGTCCAAACTCTCTAATCTTTCACTCAACCTATCTAACTTTCCTCCTTTACATTCTGGCCCTTAAGCCTCTATCAACCTCCAATAACTTAAATGTTCTTCTTCTATCATTCACCTAAATCGCCCCTCCTTATCAACCCAAACTTAAACCCATTACCACCATATAATCTAAAACAAAGTTGGAAGTAGGTAGTGGTGGATGCCACTCAGATTAAGCTTAATTGCCACCCTTCTCCATCGTAATGCTAGAGTGGCATCTCCCATTAAGGTCCTGAAAGAAAGTGCTAGTACAGTGTCCTCTTTGCTTGTAGGGTTTTTTCTAGGAAATAGGTCAACATTCCCTTTACTTCAAAGATAGGCTAAGAGTCAAAAGAAAGCAAGAGGAATAAAGGATGTGTTATTGAGTGAGGATTGTCTATTCCTATTGACTATTTATTTTCAACTTCAAATTTACAACACAAGTAACCATCAAATTGGACCTTGGCATAAGAGTAGTAAGCCAATTTCTTTGTAAATGCGGTAACCTAGAACCAAACTTAAGTTTGTTCATTATAATATAGCTCCCTTATGGATCAATATTCACGACATTTTATTAGAATATTGGTCCACAAGGGGACTCAGCTACTTACCAAGCTACATTAGATAACCAATTGGTATAATAAAGGAATAGCCTCATTAAAAAAGAATGCAAGGATGTGTGCATTTATGGATATGAAGAGAGAATTATCAAATTAAATGCCTCTTCTTAAGCTTGGTTCAGATGATGCTCTCATTGAGGATGCAGTCAATGTCACTTACCAATGGCGTCCAACTATTACTAAGCTAAGTAAGACATGGAAGCTCATAAGTAAACATTTACAGGGGGAATTACGCTAAATTATTGGGATTAGATGAAGAGTGTAACATCTCATTATTCCATTGATTAGGGTTAGAACCCTAGGATACTGAGCACGAGAGTATAATGAGAATTTAGAAGTACATTTCATGCATCATATGGCATACTCATACACGTGAATTGTGTTGACACTCATGAAAATAATTGTATAGGCATTCATTGACATTTTCGGGTATAAGTGATTTTAATGTGACTAAAATGTGAATTGTGGTTTTTATTTGTCTTGAAAATTAAATGGGTGTGTATTAAAATTGATTTAGCATTTTGGTGATATTTCAGACATTTTGAAAATGTGGGGTATTTTAGACTAGGAAAAATGTAGAAATAAGAGACGAATGGAGGTGTGGCATGTGGTAGCCTCACATGGATGACAAATGGGTTACATGCATTGGTGACATGTGGCAATGTATCATTAACACACCTATTCACGTTTTTGTATGGAAATTTCTGCAGCTCTCTTATTTGTTCTTCACCGAAATCACCCACCACCAAAACTCCCTCCTTGTTCATCCATCACCGAAACATCTAGTTTGTTCATTTTTTTGTATTTGGCTTTTGATTCTCGCATCAATGTTACACCTTGTAAAGTAAGCACAGTCCATCTATTGTTTTGTTTCTCTTTATTCTTGATTTTTCTTCATCCGCCGAAATCTCTTTTGTCCACTCTCAACTGCTAGAATTTTGTTGAATCAAGTAAGTTATGCTTTAAGTTTTTTGGGTATCGTAAATGACATTTTGATGATGTTTTAATGTTTGTAAATGGATGCATGCATGAGTGATGTAGGAAGAAGCAATTTTGGTGATACAAGTAAAGTGATGGAGTTAAATAAGGGTTAGTGAAATAGAAAATATGCAGAAAGTGTGATAAAGGACTATGATAATTGGAGTTAAATGAAGATTAGTGAAGTAGACAAAATTGCAGAAAAATGTGATATAGAAAAGTATGGAAATAGGTTCTAATTTTGGCTTGTAATCAATCATGAAAATTTTAATTGTGTATAGAGAATACTGAACTGAAAGTTAAGGTATAACTGAATGATCACCTTGAAATGATAGAATTTTGGCAATGTAGTGTGTTGGAGCCTGTTATATGGAGTGTTTTTACTGAACATGCATCTATATTTGGGCCATACCATGATCTGTGAATATTCAAATTAGATGGATTTTGATCTAGATTAAACTAGAGATATACAGCTACAATTTTTAAGAGAAATTGAATTTGAGTTCTGTCCTTAAGGGTCTTGAAATTTAGCTTGAAATTGAGTTTTGGCTCAAGCTGCAGCATTACCCTTGACAAAAATCATGTCCTGTTGTTATCGAATAAATTGTATTGATGTAGGTCGAATTAGACAAAGTTGTCTTCACAAAAGTTGTAGCTTATTCTCTTAGCTTTCAATTGGTATAAAGTTTTTATTTTTTGGATATCTGAATTGAGATTTGATTTATACAACTTTGAGTGCACTAACCTTTTAGTCATAGGAGTGCATGATCATGCACTAGCCAAAATTTTGAACGTGCTCAGTCTGTAGTATTTTGAGTATAACTCTTAGAATAATAAACTAAATTGAATGATTTTTGTTTCATTTGAAACTTAAGATATAGAGGAAAATTTGATTAGAGAAACTATTGTC
>JAOSBM010000006.1:22979643-22991040 GCA_027568955.1 Erythroxylum tenue
TTTTTTGTAATCTCTTTATGTACCTTGGACTCTTGTACTTGTAACTATCAAAGAATACGAATACCATGTTCTAACAGAAATAAATACTTTCTTAATTCTTGTTTATAGTGAAGAATTTTTAAGAAAATATGAAGAAAAAGAATTTTTTCAAAGAAAGTTGTTAACATCGTAATGTCACTATTTATAAAGGTAAATTACTCATTTACCCTTTGTAACATAATTTATGATGACAGATAATTGGCTACTCACTTTGGTATCAAAGAGAAACAGAACATAATTTGGATTTGGAGGCACGAGTAAAAACAAAGCTTTTGCATTTTTTTTTTCTGTTTAAAGTTCGGTTTATGTACAGAGGAGGGAGCAATTACATTAAATCTCTGAGAGGCAGAGATAAACCACACCAAACCAAACCAAGAGACCCACTTGTAGAAAACGATTGAGGTCTGCCCATTAGGAAAAGAAAAAAAGAAAAAGTGAAACAGAAATTTGCAGACACATCTCAAGTCATCCAAAAAAATTAGGAGACTCTACAAACTTAGCACCGCAAAATTGAAAACTCCTCTTCCTCTGCTTTTCTTTTGTAGTGTAAAAACAAAGATCATCTTCTTTGTTCAAATAACTGATAAGAAAGTGAGGAGTGATCAAAGCCAGAGAGCACCAGCCTCCTTAAGAAGAGGCACAAGAGTACCATTGATATGAGAGGCCATGACTCTGTCCATGGCACCAACAAGCTTTCCACCAATGAACACCACAGGAACAGCAGTGGAGCTACCTAGAAGCCTCATCAGTGCTCTCTCTATCTCGTTGCCTCTTGGGTCTTCATCCAGCTCATAAACTGTTGGGTTCACTCCCATTCCACAAAATAGCCTCTTTATGGCATGGCACATGCAACATGTGCTTATGCTAAAGATCACCACAGCATTCTCTGAGGCCAGCCTCTCTATGCGCTCTAATGGGTCTCCGCCAAACCCTCTTGGTTGCACATAAGACCCCCATGAAGACTCTGTTTGGTACATCTTCAAAGCTAAAAGGAATATAGACGTGAGAGAGAGAGATCGAAGTCGAGTGAGTTTATGAAGATGGGGAACTTATTATAAGTAATGCTGGGAAGTGAATGTTCTGCGAAAAGCATGGTTGGGCTATGATGCTATTTATAGAGCAGAGGAAGTGAGGGAGTGAGTGTGACAATGGGATCATTATTTTACTGTTTGTTTTCGTTGAAATGGGTTGTCTTGTAGTATAACCGACTTCTTGTCTGAAATGTAGTCGTCAGCAACTCAACGCATGCTAATGTGCTACAGAAAGAGAGATTTTTTAGGGTGGTACTGGTACGTATATATGTATGTATGTAGGCTTTTATATGTTTTGTATGCTTTTGGATCTTTGTTAATATCAAAAGAAAGTCCAAAATGCATTAATAGCTAAACAGATTTGAAGAGAGCTTTATGTTTTGGATGTATGATTATTAAAAGCAAAGCTATTATGAAACGAGGGAGAGAAAGAAGAGAGGGGTGGTGTGGCCTGGTTAGTTAATTGAGCGACCATGTTGTAATGTCTTGTACGGCAGCTTCACTAATCCTTGAAACCGATGAAAGAATGCAGATAGACAGTTGTTTTTAAGAGACATTACGAGCAGGCTTTGTCAGAAAGGAGTTGCTGCTTAGTAGACGGCTGTCTCCTCCTTCTTGTCGGCCCTACACCTACTCCTCCAGAGAAGAATGATCATAACCAAATATTATTAGTGTGCTAATTCACCAAAGAACGTGACCGACACAAGCTTTTGTTCCTATTTTTGACGTGATCTATGACCATCATGCCATTACTTTTCTACATACTAAGGTATAAATTTAATATGAAGGAAATAAACTCATAATACCGTTAAACTAACCTAGTTTAATGGTATTGTGAGTTATATACATGTGTGTGTGTGTGTGTGTGTGTTTTTGGACACCATGGTTCGGTTCCCATCAAATAATTAACAAACAAGACTGTTTGCTCCAACTTATAAAAAGAAACACAAATATAGACTGACAGAGGAGGAATGTTTGAATGGCTTCTGCAATAACTGAGAATGTATATTTGATTTGGACGGCTGCTTTAATTTGTGATTTGAGCATTTCTTCTAACAGATCATATGTCAAATATATTATTATTAATCTTAACTATGTAGATATCATTTTTTTTACACAGGAAATAAAAACAAAGAGACTAGTTCCGATAATCTAATCCCCGACGAAGAGATCTAGGATAAAGGGTTCCTTATTTTAATAGCCGAGTCCTAAATATGTTGTTTTCTTTTGAGTCTTTTAAGCGTTTTTATATTTGTAACAAACAGTTATAAGACTTAGATGTAAGTTTGCGTCCTGTGAAACAGTCACAAGTGAATAGCAACAGTTGTAGGGTAGGGAGATATTGATAGGAAAGAAAGTGGCTGGACAGTAACAAGCTGGATTTAGCATATGAAGAAATTCTGAGAGTTAACTTCACAAGTCTAGTTCTGTTTCAAAGGATTGAAATGCTGTAGCATTTACGTGCATACTAGTACTATATGAAAGCATCAATTCAGAGTTTGTCTGACAGTCAAAAAGTAGTCAAAGGCCGAGTGATTGTGATTAAACAAGCTAGGCACTTGTTCACTTGTTGTTGATACCAGAGCAGAAACCCAAAAATTAAAAAAAAAAAACAAATGAAAAAGAACCCACTTTCCGGTCAAAGGGCAAGAACAACTCAAAGACTCTGGTCAGTTTGCTCTGGAAACAGAAAAAGCTAGCCAACGGGAGTGACTGGAGAGTCCTTTTCTTTTTTGCTTTTCTTGGCTTGCAAAAGATGAGCGTGATCATAAGTACAGTCTTCTAATTGCAGGGAATAGGATCGATGTATACATATAATGCTGTACACAATTGACTTTATAGAGATATTTACTTTCATCTTTCAGAGTGTCTTCTGCACTTTTCCGACTGATGAAATGGAAGACACCGCATGAGGTAAGCATTGCAACACTCTCGGTGTTTAATTGCATCACTCCGTGGCCTGGAAATGAATAGATATATACGTGTATAAATCGGATTAGTGGGTAATTAATACTCCCTCTTATTCAATATAAGTGTCGTTTTAGAGAGATTTTAATTATTCAAAATAAATGTCGTTTATGACTTTTTATACAAATTTATGATTTTACTTACAAAATTATCTTTTAATTTTTTTTCACATCTTAATTACACAGAATACATATATTATATTTTCAAAACACTTTAACATGTAATTAATAAAGGTATATCAGATATTTCATTAACTTTTTTAATAAACGTGCATTCCTCTAAAATGACACTTATTTGAAATAAAAGGGCATATTAAGCAAAGCATGTGATAAATAAAGCGTAAAGAAAATGAGGAAAGGCAGCATGCATGAGTTGATGCTGACTATAGCGTTGGGAATTTAAAAGGGCAAGTAAAACATGTCGGCATGCACAAAAAGCCTGTGACACCGTCTAGTGGAATGTCCAGTTAATATTATGAAATCGTATGCCAAATTAAATGCCTTTTTTGTGTAATTATTTTGGTTAAACGTATTGATTTTACCGTTTTACTTTTACAAGGTGCGTGCAGAACATAAGCCATTTTTTTACTTGTAAATGGCAGACCATTTGGTGTCAAGTAATAATCTAATCCCAACATCGGTAATCGAATTATGATTAATTGTCTGTCCCCCGCCACCATCATCGTCTATTTGGAGTGTCTTGTGTTTAACGTTGTAATCTATGAGTTTAGATCTTTTGTTTAATTTTATGGTGTCTTATTCTGTCTCATAAATTTCAGTCATTTATTTATACAAGTCTCATGTTTATTTATACAGGTCCCACGCAAGACCCGCATAAATAAATGACTGAGATTTATGAGACAGAAGAAGACAACATAAAAATTAGACAAAGGATCTTGTCCTTTTCTACGGTTTCTTATTAATATAATACCGCAAATTCTTTTTATTTCTTAAATACCCATTTAATTTAAAATTTTCAGTTGATATATACATACATTGATATTTTCTTTGAGTGTTGTTTTAACTTTAAATACAGTTTAATCTTTCAACAACAGTTTGAAATTAATTAATAAAAATATAAAATCTAAACAAATTCCTTAATTAGTTAAGTATAACTTCAACAAAAGATAAACATATGTTATAGTTAACCATATAAAAGAAAATTGTGGAAAAAAGTTATATATAGAGAGAGAGAGAGAGAGAAGAAAAGGAATCAATATTTATATAAACTTTGAACAAAAAGAATCAATATTTTGTAAATTTCAGATTTATTACTTAATTTTTAAAAAAATCAGATCTGTACAAAAAGAGATTGAATTTGACCACACCCAAACATATTTAGAAAGAGAATTTGGCGAAAAAACCTTAAAACATAAATAAAAGAAATAATAAAACTCACAAAAATAGAGTTTTGAAATGCTAAAATCCTAAAATACAAAAACATAAACTTATAAATAAAAAAGGATTTTAAATCAATAAATCCACTACGTCTTTAGCAAGAGCCATAGTATTAAATAAGAGGAACTAACAAATTTAAACAAAAATAATTTAAGAAGAAGGTTGAATAAAAAAATAACATTACATTTATAAGTAAAAGAGTATGAATCGGAAAAAAAAAGTAAAAGAGTAATCGAAAATGTTTTCAAAAATAGTACATAAAACAACAAAAATTTTAAAAATAACAAAATTCATAAAAAAAAAGTTTAAGATACACTCGAAGAAGATAAATAAATGATCAATCGAAAGCAAACTTATTAATGTTTCATTGGATTTAAACTTTATATAGCTAGTTTATTTAATTACATAGGCAATAACAACAACAATAATTCAGCGAAAAATCTCTGAGGGAGATCTAGTAGTACGCAAATTTACCCCTAACTTAATAGAAAGACTATTTTCGATAGACTCACGTGAATATATATATGGATATAAATATTAAAATAATAAATAAAAATTATTAAAATAAAAATAAAAATAGACATAAAAGATGATGATGATGATAAAATAATAAATATTGAAAATAAGTAATAAAATAAATAATACAATAAAAATATAACAAGTTAAAGAGATAAAATAAGTAAATAAATACACACAAAAGAAAGAAAACAAATAAATAAACAAATCAAACAAGTCATTACGAGAAAATATTTAGGCTAAGTAAGGAAATGTTTAAGCTAAATAACTAAGAAGGAAGTACTATATATTAAATGTTAAGGCTAAATACAAGACATAAGACTCGAAAGAAAATGTTTAAAAGACCGATAAAAATGACAAAAATCACCCTGCTTCATCTACATGAGATCATTTTCTCTATCTTTAGTTTCTAATCGTTGGTATAATTTCTCGTAAGCTCTTATTTTAGCTTATGAGATTATCTTCTTTTCTTCTTTCTTTGACAGTTTATAATTTTCTTTATTAATTATTCTCTCTACCTTTGTGCTGCTATTCAATAAAGCTTTTCGTGTAAATCTTTATTCAACCACCAAGACTCCACCTTACTACCCCTAGAACTTTAAAAACACCCCAAGCCTCTTTATTTGTATTCCCTAAATACTCTCTCCCACGTCTGGTTATCTTCTCCTTCCAATTTTCATTTTTTTCATATATTTTTTTATCCTTAAATTGTTCCACCGTATTCCCTTTCAAATTTAACCATCTAATTTTAGTATACTTCTTAGGTTTTTTTTTCTTCCTCCAACCCTTAATTACTTAGATATTCAGTAAAATAAAAAAAACAAGGTTAAATCTTGTAGACAAAAGACATATCATAGTATATTATAGAATTTTCTCTGAGATGTGGTTAAGTACAAAGAAACACCGTCGAAAGTTCTCTCTCGAAACAAAACTTTCACTAGACGTACCTTAGTTCACTATATATTTGTTCAAGTTTATGAAAAGGAGCTTATATTTTCAAGTTAATAATAATAAAATATTATAAAAAGATATCTTATGGTTCATAATTACACCACATTTAAGAAATACATTTCTTTATAGTGTTTGATTGGGAAAATATAAATTAAATATTTTTACAATAAGTTGAAAAATTGAATCATTTGATTTATTTCTTAAAAGTATTTAATTTCTGAATTTAAAAGCTTGATATTGAGTTAGTCATTCTAAAAAAAATACTTTTTTGTTATTATGCTTAAAAACTATAATATAATAAAATAATTCATTATTATATTATATACTTTATAATTTTACCTGTCTCCAAAAATTTTAATAATAAAAATTTTAAATAATTTTTTTATTTTTTATTATCATTGACAAAATTTTGTTTAATTTTATTTTTATCCATGCTTGCCAAATTGAAAACAATCACTGGTCATTAAAAAAAGCTTAAATTTTGTGAAACTTAAAATACGGATCACCAAGCCCATTAAAGCAACAATTGAAATAAGGTAACATGTCAAATTTAGTATGAAAATTGTAAGTAAATATAATTTTAATAAATTAAAATATGTTTTGTTATATCAAACTAAAGCATTAGATTTGATATAAGAAGACACACCACGGTAAGAAAGAAGGAGAAATTCAAACACATAAGTTAGGGTGATACCTTGTTATTTCAAACCATTGTTATTTTAAATAGTGTTGATTTTTAAATTAATTAAAGTATGAACTTGTATAGTGGTTCAGCCTGATTCTGTTGAGGCTGGACGTTGTTGCTTGTATCCATGAAGTTGGTAGATTTTGGCTTAGAGGTACCTGCAAAACAACAAAGGCACGCCGGGGGTTGATCGCCGGCAAGCCCCTCCGACGCTCAAGTTAATCTTTTGGTGGAGGTTTTGGTAGCTAAGAATAGAGAAAATCAGGGTTCTAACCTCGTACCTGTATCATGACAAAGTAGTACCTTATATATGGAATAGCTGCTAAGTTTAGGTCTTTGCGTAGGTCTTTACGTATACATGGGAGGTTGCCACCTGTGAACGGGCCATCGATGACTGGGCCTGGGCCTGGGCCTAGCATAGCCGACGTAACCATAAGCCCCCTACTCCTCGAGTCTGATCATAGAGAGGGGTCGAAGGAGTACGTAAAGATTGTGCGGCTTGGATGTCTGCCAGCTCGTGATAGGCCCGTCCAATCGAACGCAGTAATTGAGCTGACCGATCGATTGTAGCGATAGAGCCGACCGATCGAAGGATTGTCGAGCGATTGTGGTGACGAGCCGACCGACCGATCGTAAAGATAGGGATGACCGGTCGATCATAGATGCCTAGTGTATGACCGCTCTGAATGGGGTCGGTTGATCTTCTAGTGTACGACAGCTAGGGGTGGGGTCAATCGATATCATTACTTATGGCGCGTATCCCACGGTATATATTGACTGGTGGATTTTCAGACTGGTGGATTTTCAAAATTTAAAGTGAGGTGCCTTTTAAACCGTTGTGCAGCTGTCATTAACCGCTGTGTAGCTGTCATTGACCGCTGTATAGCTGTCATTGTCACGCGCGTCCTTTCAACTGTCGCACCCCTTCGGGTCTCTGACAACCCTAACGTTCGCGTCCTTTCGACTGTTGCGCCTCTTTGGGTTTCTGATAACCCTTACGTTCGACACAGCTCAGATTGTGTCACGCGTCCTTCTTCGGTTCAGATTTCTCCACGCGTCCAACGTTGATTAGCGCGCTCATTCGGATTTTTACTATAAATGCCCAGAATCAACACTTTTCTCTACTTTCTGCGTGTTCGGCTTTCCAATCTCTGCTTTCTCTACTCTGTCTTCTTTGTTTGCAGTCATCGGAATTTTCTTTCCACCGTCTACATTCTTAACTTCATTGACCAAACTAGGTACGTCCCTTCTTTTTTCCTGTCTTGTAAGTTTGCTTTTCAATAGCCATGTCGTCGACTAGCCCTAGAGATGAGCTTAGACTTAGGGAATGATCTTTCATCACCTCCTCGCCCGTCTTCACCGCCGGCGGCCAGGGGTCTCGGCGAAAGAGTGAGTATAGTCTAGGGGGAACTGGCCGCGGAAGGGGCTTTGCAGACTGCTGGGCCACTGGAGGTGGTGGCGGAAATGGTAGAGGCGCCGGAGGCCGGCGGAAATGAAGCGTCGGAGGTAGGAGGAAGCGGCGAAATTGGGGCGAGAGCCCGGAAGGACGGGCAAGTTGTCGAAAAGCCACCGGCTGAACCATCAACGATGACCGAGAGGGAATTGAACCTATCGGTCATCAAGAATAACATCCCTGCATCCTGGGAACCCAGACTGGCCTCCAAGAACAAGCGGATTCATAGCAATCCTGGAGGATATTTTGCTATTTTTGACAGCTTTTTCTCGGTCGGCGGTATGAAGCTTCCGTATGCCCCGATCATCGATGAGGTGTGCGGTGCCTACCAGCTGAGGCCAAGCCAACTTCCTCCGAACGGCTGGAGATTTATTAACAGTCTGGCCCTACTATGCCATCATTTCGGGTGTCCTCCATCGGTCGGTGTCCTGCGCCATTTCTTAAGAATGAACCAGAGTTCAAGTACCGGGACCGGGATCCCCTATCTTCAGTATAGAGATGCACGCTATCGCCCGGCTGGAACAGCTTTGAAAGTCCAATCGTGGAGGACAAAGTATTTCTTTGTGAGGCCTCCGGGGTCTTCCTTTGAATCCATGCAATGGAGATATCCCCTAGCCGAGCGATGGAACGACGTTTCAAGTGTGTCCCTTACTAGGGAGGAGTTGGGGGTGATCGACCGAATAAAGGCGCTCGGTCGGTACAATTTCGACTGCCTTATGATGGGATATCGTAGAGGGGCATCGGTCGACGCGTTTTTGATTAATCCCCCACCTCAGATTAGCGGGCTGGAAGGAGAAACTGCCCCTCTGGTTGACTCTTCGTAGTTTAACTATTTTCTGTATGCATAAGTATTGGTTTCGGTTTCTAACCTATTTTTGTATTTGCGCAGCCATGGCCAAGCTCAGTGATTTCGTCGGGTCCTCCAGCTCCGCTAAAGGCTAGCGCAGAGTTAGGCCTTCTTCAAAGGCAAAAGAGCAAAGCAGGGAGGAGGAGGCCATCGCGGATGTCGCTCAGCCGACTGTTCCTGAGCCATCTGCAACGCTCGTTTTGGCTGTTGTTCCCGATCGACCCTCTGTGATGACCCGGTCGGCAAGTGAGGACCGCGTCGTCATTGAGGAGGAAGAGGAGGAGGTGGAACGACCCCTTAAACAGAAGAAGACCGTTCGGGTTCTCAACCGACCGCCCTGCCAATCAGACCGAAGCAAGGAGAAGGAGAAGGGGAAAGAGCGTGTTGCCCGATCAGATAAAGGCGAGGGGAAGGGGCGAGCGCCGAGATCCGAGAAGTGGGAGCCAGCGATTAGTCTGGATAAGACTGCGTCGCTTGGGGACTTCGACGTGGCTCTTCACATTGCTCAGAAGGTCGTTTCTCCTACGGACGAGAAACTTATAGATTCATTGAATAATCTGGAGCTGTCGGTCCGTCTCGTCCGTAGCTGTGCAAGGGAGCTGGAGTTCGCCTCTACGATGCATCGACGTGTTGAGCAGCTGGATTCGACTACTTGAACGCTGGATCGGGAGGTTCACGATCTTCTTGAGCAAGTTAATGCTTTGAGAGCTGAACTTTCAGAGGCCAAGGAGGAGAAGGACGTCTTACGGGCTCAATTCTCTTCCTTGGAGAAGGAGAAGAGTGCTTGGGAGGAGGAGAAAAGTGTTTTGAAAGCTCAACTCACTTCGGGGGAGGAAGAGAAGGGCAGAGTGGTTGCGGAAAGGGACGAGCTGGCGCAGGAGTGTAAGGACTTGCAGAAAGAAGTCCGTGTTGCTCGTTCTGAGGTGAAGAAGGCAGACGAGCTTCGATCAAAATTCCTTCAAGACTGCCATGAAGCAGTGAGGGATAAACTGAAGGTTGAGAACCGATTGATGGAGCTACGAGGTTCCATCAAACAGCAGAGGATCGAAGCGATCAAGCGATGGAAAGAGAGGTTCTTACACGAGGAGTGCCTAGAATTTGCTTGCGACTTAGCTCTTTCCATCCTGAAGAATTGCCACAGCGTTTGTGCCCTAGATGGGTCGGATGGTCCTTCGTTCGAGGATTATGCCGAGCCGATGCTTCCCATAGAGCTCGGCCTTTCACTCAAGGAAGTGAGGGAGATAGTCGAGAAAGAGCGAGAGGCATTACCTGATGAGATGTTAGACCTCAGTTTAGACGAGGAGGAGGAGCTAGCTCATGGAAGTGTCTCTCCGGTTCTCCCCGCACACCCCGATCCTAGCTCGGTTGCTTTACCAGCCCCTGAAGCTGCTTTGCCTACCGATCCGGTTTCTAGCTCTTCCCCACCCACCGAGGGGTGAAAGTGATTCGAAGCTCATCTGGTCCGGCTTGTGACCAGAATGAAGATATAATGAAATTCTTTTTATCATTCACTATCTTTTTAATTCTGTTGGGTGAAATTTGGGATTATCGCTAGTTTCGTGTGAGGGATCGAAAATTGCGAGAGCTAGTGCATTCGATACACGTCGATCGGTCGTACGGTTGTGATATAAGATTCTGGCTTTTGGTATCGCCTGGTTCCAAGATCCAATCTTGGCAACTTGACCGAGCGATGTCGAGGCCGAGCGATCCAAGATCCTGTCTTGGCATCGCCTAGTTCCAAGATCCCGTCTTGGCAACCGGGCTGAATGATGTAGAGGTCGAGCGATCCAAGATCCAGTCTTGGCATCGCCTGGTTCTAAGATCCCGTCTTGGCAATCGGGCCGAGCGATGTAGAGGCCGAGCGATCCAAGATTCTGTCTTGGCATCGCCTGGTTCCAAGATCTCGTCTTGGCAACCTGGCCGAGCAATGTAGAGGCCGAGCGATCTAAGATCATGTCTTGGCATCGCCTGGTTCCAAGATCCAGTCTTGACAACCTGGCCGAGCGATGTAGAGGCCGAGCGATCCAAGATCCTGTCTTGGCATCGCCTGGCTCTAAGATCCCGTCTTGGCAACCGGGCCGAGCGATGTAGAGGCCGAGCGATCCAAGATCCTGTCTTGGCATCGCCTGATTCCAAGATCCCATCTTGGCAACTTGGCCGAGCAATGTAGAGGTCGAGCGATCCAAGATCCTGTCTTGGCATCGCCTGGTTCCAAAATACCGTTTTGGCAACCGGGCCGAGCGATGTAGAGGCCGAGCGATCCAAGATCCTGTCTTGACATCGCCTGGTTCCAAGATCCCGTCTTGGCAACCTAGCCGAGCGATGTAGAGGCCGAGCGAACCAAGATCCTGTCTTGGCATCGCCTGGTTCCAAGATCCCGTCTTAGCAACCTGGTCGAACGATGTTAACGATAATCAGTTTGTTCATTTTAGCTTATTTTGGCAAGGCTCTTTCTGCCGAGAAACTTGAAACCCTTTATTGATGATGATTAGGGCGTGGGCCGTTAAAAA
>JAOSBM010000006.1:23005864-23024564 GCA_027568955.1 Erythroxylum tenue
AGGACGTAGGTTTTAACACCGAACCTCTATAAAAACAGTGTTTGATCTTCTTCCCTACTCTGTTAATTTTAATTTCATGTATTTTGGTTTTGTGTGAATTAACTTCTGATATTTTTGTAGAAATCTGCGATAAATTTTAAAGATCTATTCATCCCCCCCTTCTAGATCGTTTACAATGCCAACTTGTCGCCACCATCACCATATCTATTTCAAGGTCCCTTTTATGTATCAATATAACGAGGACCATTGAATTGGACTACTAGATTTAAATAGGAGTTTGTTTTGGTTTGTTTGTAAAGCATTAAGCTTAAATATTTGCAGAAAAACTAGGATTGACCTTGTATCGCATTTGAATTGTTAGAGACATTTTAAATTTTGAAACTCATGTTATAAAAATCTTAACTATTTGGTCTTTTTTTTGTTGCTCATGAGATATCTTAGGCGAGTCTCAACTATAGAAAGACACCTTTAAGCCATTCACACCCAGACTAATTTTCGCTCGAGCCGGATAGGTCCCTTACGGGAAGCAAAGCTTTGACCCCAAGTTTTAAATGGCTGCATACATGAGAGGGGTTCGAACCTGCGACCTCACTTAAGTCAAGAGAGCCCCTTACCAACTCACCTACGCCCTGAAATTATTTGGGTCTTTTGAAATGCTATATAGACTAAACAGTTATTTGCAATTTCTCATCTCTAGGGCTTCCTTGTTTGATGATTATCTGGAAAAGCTTAATCACTCATCAAACTAATTGTCTGACATCATATAGTGAGCCTGATATGTACAATATTTACCAATCCATCAAAGACTTCACCTATGTATCTAATTGTCCAAATCCTAGAAAGTAGTAGTGAGTAAGTATATAGCTTTGGTAATTTTGAGCCTTTATGTACAATACATTTAATCAGTTGAGGTTAAGAACGTACAAAAGGAAAGAAAAAACAAGTTAGATGTGTTATATTTTTGTTCCAAACCAACAAGGTTCTACTGTAAGAAGTGTGATGTTTGACAAAAAAAATATGCCTAAAACTTGGTAGAGATATGATATATAGAGGTTCATGTCTT
This sequence comes from Erythroxylum tenue, assembly GCA_027568955.1. Classification (NCBI taxonomy): domain Eukaryota; kingdom Viridiplantae; phylum Streptophyta; class Magnoliopsida; order Malpighiales; family Erythroxylaceae; genus Erythroxylum; species Erythroxylum tenue. Next base: position 23,006,928 of record JAOSBM010000006.1, read on the forward strand.
GAACATACGGAGTGTACAACTATTTTGGCTCCTTGCGTTAAGATTTTCCACTTTCATCATAATTAATTAAAGTACTTTAGGATCAAGGCTAGAAATTCATTTGATCATAGGTATGCTTATTTTATTAGGCAAGAGTTAGATATAAGTGGATTACTTTAACACATATCACAAAGTTCCAAAATAAGATTATGTTGCTTCATCCATTAGGTACAGTTGGCTCGTTACTAGTTAACAAACATGCCATTAAAAAGATTAAGATTTATTAACTATTGTAAATATGTTTTGAGCAAATTTACTTTCATATGTAAATTGTTTTCGATACAAAATTATTGATTTAATTTTGACATATTTCTTTATTTATTTTTATATATAAATGTATGGAAGTTCGATTAATCCTAATAATTCAACCTCTTTAGGAAGATTCATTAATTTAGCTTAGGTTCGTGCTAAATTGGTTCATAGTATGAAGAACCATATTATTTGTTTATATTATAACAAACATTTGAAAGGTAGGGAATCACCATATTAAAAAAATATTTAGCTAGAATCAAAAGTAATATGGAGCCTCCTAATAAATTTATCCATAATGTGAAATAGAAGATGAAAACTTTATTCGAAGAGTATCATAATGAGAAAGAAAGAAGTCAAAGGTTGAATTATGAAATTGGCATTGGAATTTCTTTTTATAGTGGTTAAGTTGATATTAGCAATGTTGAAGATGGTATTCTTACCTAACAAGAAGCAATTGTTGCAATTGATTTGAGGAAGAGAAGAAAATAGGTGTCTTAACTTTTTTTTTTTGCTTTATAAAAAACTCCTAAAGGTCAGCCTTCAATTTGTAGTGCATTACAACCTAAAGAAGCATCTTATAATACAGACATGGCAATGGCTAGATGGTAGTATGATGTAGGTGTGTCATTCAATATTATTTTGTCTTATTATTACTAGCTTATTGTAGATGTTGTTAACTTTTATAGTATAGGATATAAAGCACCTTCAATTGATGACTACAAAAGTAATTTTTTAAGCAGCTCTATTTGTGACATAAAAAATTATTTTAATGAAAGAATAATGACTTGGACAACTTATGAGTGTTCAATCATGTGTGATAGTTTGACAAATAGAAGACAAAAAGCCATTATCAATTGTTGGTTTATTCCTAAGAGGAAAATGCTTTTGAAGTCATTGATGCATTTAACCTTACAAGAAATGTTGGTACTCTATTACTCTCCCTTATTTGTTGTTGAGACATTTCTGAATTCAAGTGACTATTTTAGATCAAGATTTTCAAAGAAAGCTAACGTTAATAGGGAAATGTTATTATCACAATAATTATTTCACATGAGATTATGTAAGATCTCTTTAGCTCACAAATAAAGGTATACAAAAATTAACGCAGTGATTTTGGGATGAGTATTATTTATTCACTTTTGTTATTTGTTTAAAATTAATCATCACTTTATTTTGTTTATAAGATCACTTTTATTATCTTATAGTTACTTAGTAAGATCAATTCACAAGTGGTGTTCTATAATTACAAAGGTTTGTAATTTAAATTTTGAGTCAATGTGTAAGTGTAATTGGGTATGAAGGAACTAGAGCACATTTATATTCATTCATTCCAAGAAATTAGAAGAAAAAAAAGAATGGAACACAAAAGATTAAATGATTTGTGACTTTGTTCGATATAACTTGAAGCTTTGAGAAAGGTATGTTATTATCAATATTGAATATAATTTCTTGAAATTTCTTAATAATTTAATTTTTATTTATTTTCACTCTTCATAGAACAAGTAGTTATATGGATCCATTTTATCTTAAACATATTGATCTTTTAGCATATTGGGTTTGTAAGGAACCAATTTTCATAGATGAAAATGACTTGGAAGATAATCTTAGATGAGAAAATATTGACATGTTATTTAGTTCAAAGAATTTAAATGAAGGTGATGATGACACTCCTCTTAATGATGAGATTTTTGTATCAAATAAAAATGGGGCTTAATGCGATTTGAGCGGATATGTCATTGAATGAAGTTTTAAATTTTTCATTTTCTTCTCTTTTATTTTAATTTTACTTGTATTTAATGTATATGTTAAATTCTATATATGTAATATAAATATAAATCTTTAACTATAAGTATTTTTATTTTGGGTTTCACTTCTACTTTGCTATGTTTCTTGGCATGAACTCTTGTTGTAATACTTATAGACCTATATTATTCTAATCATATGATGTTTTGATGTAACCAATTATGACATTTTAAATAGTTTGAATTATTCTTAATTTTATATCTACATAAGAATTAAATTATTCTTTTCTTATATTAGTTGTAATTATTATTTATATAAGAAATATATGAGAAATAATATTAATAGAAATAAAAAAGATAGTTATTTTATCAATTTTATATTATTATAATTTTTTGAGACATGACTAAAGTAAAATTAAAAATTATATAACACAACATATTAAGGGACTATTTTGTAATTTTATAAAATTTAGGAACAATTTTATAGTTTAAAAAGACTATCTGAAATAGCACCCGGTATTGACCGATACGAGTACCATACCATACTAGAATCAAATCCGATATTAGGTTTGGTATAAAACTAATAACATTGGCTAAGCCCTGCCTGTAATATAGTCTTAGCAAGACCAATCTAACCTACCACATAAATTAAAACTAAAGGTAAATGACAAAAACCTCCCTTATAATTTGAGAAACTTTTTAAAAATCCTTAATATTTAGAATTCTTGAAAAAATTCCATGTAGTTTAAAGTTTTATAGAAAACCCTTTAGCATTGATTTTCGCTTAAAAAACTAACAAAAAATCTTACTTAGCAAATTTGGTCCATACGGACCAATTAGATTTAAGTGACTTAGACCCAAACATAATGTAATCTAACCAGATCCTTTAACCCAATCCACCCTAACCTAAAAACCAAAACCCATCTTAACTCTCCTTAGCCTCTAAATGCCTGAATCAGGTACGAATACCCCTTATTCCAAAAATGAAGATTGAAGAAGACTGGAGATATCATTGAATCTTTAACTCTTTATTTACAAGAATGAAGGCTGAAGAAGCCAAAGTTTAAAAACTATTGAAAGATATATTTCAAAAATTATTTAATATGTGTCGATCATAGTTCCTCTTTAGTTACTAATTGCGAGCTTCTTTCCTTTTGCTCTTTATGATTGCTAGGACATCATACTTGTTAATTATTCACCAAACTATAATCTTTTGTTTTTTTTAATTAAACAATTTTGTTGCTTGTAAGAATTAAAGGGCTATACACATGTTACGATCATAAACCAACAAACTTAAAGGGCAATATGGACCTAAAACTCTTGCATGACCAAATACCTAAGGATATAACTTGTATATAGCTCTTTTAGTAGCTAAGTAACACATACTATTGATGTAAGACCAACATGTGTCTAGATCTAGACTAACATCACAAAAACATAATTATTTCTCATACTGAGGACTTTGTGATAGTTTTGATCTCTTACTAACTATTCTTTGTTTTCTTTACTAGTGAACAAGAACTCTAGTTACATGGTTGTATGTAACGTCCCAATATCCCATGCTAAGGGCTAGGACCCCGGAATAGTGTATACTAAGAAGTTAGAAGTGTATTTCATGCATCATATGGCATAACGTGTGAATATTTATTTTTTGCTCATTAAAATAATTGTGCATGCATTCATTGACATTTTCAGGATAAAATTGACTTATAAATGCGATTAAAATGTGAATTGTGGATTATTTGTTTTGAAAATTTATTTGGAGAGTATTATGATTATTTTGAAATTTTTGGTGAATTTAAAAAAAATTCAAAATTTTGGGATATTTGGACTAGAAAAAATAGACAAATGGGAGTGTGACACGTGGCAACCTCACATGCATGACAAATGGATTATATGCATAGGTGCCACGTGCATGTTAAAAAAAGAAGAGGAGAAGAAAAAGTCTCCAGCTCTCTCTCGATGTTTTTCACTGAACATCATCACACTCCCTTCTTGACCAACCATCATCAAATCACTACTTTTATCCGGTTGTATAGTTGGCAGTCTAGATACTGCTTTGCTCTCTTGATTTTACTTCCACTAAAACCAAATCTTATTCTTTCATCCACCGAAACCTGTTCTTCTCTTATTGCTGTAATTTTTATAAAATCAAGTAAGTTGTGTTTTCAGATTTACTGGATATTGTAAATGGTTTTGATGATGTTTTAATAATTGGAAATGAATTCATGCATGAGGTGTGTAAGAAGGATAGCTTTGGTGATGTTAAGAATGAGTTAAATGAGAATTTACTAAAGTTGAAATGTGCAGAAAGTGTGTGTTGAAGTGTGAGAATCTGAGTTTAATATGAATTTGAAAAGTAAGCAATTGCAGAAACTGGACCTAGGTTCTATGTTTTTGGACTGTAAATTAATGTTGAAAAAAAATGCAGAAAATGAAACAAGTGCAGAAATTTTGCAGGAAAACCATATGTGAAATTTGATTGTGATGTTGTGTGTGATCTTGAATTTTGAGAGGTTTTGATAGTAAGTTGAATTGAAATGGGAGTTGAAATGAAGAGATAAATGTGGGAGTATAAATTAGAGATGATGGGGTAAGTGGAAGAGAGGAAAAAGACTGTAGAAATCTGCAATTTTCAGTGCAGAAGAAGAAAACCTGCGTTTTAGAGAGAGAAGAGAAGAGGAGTTGCACCAAAGGTTTACTGAAGAGAGATTGTTTTGAACATCTTTCATTCATTATATTATAATTTTGTCTCCTGACCTCCAAACGACTTGAAAATTGAACCAATACACTCCTAAGACATTGATTTTCCTCTCCATAAAAATTTAGAGCCATCTAAATTGATTTGGAAAAGATTAATTAAATAAAAGTGAGGAAGTCTACTAGAATATTATGAACTGGAATATGTTCATTGAACATGCTTCAGTATTTTGATCATATCTTGATCTGTAGATTTCCAAATGAGTTGATTCTTAATTAAGATTAAATTAGAGACATATGGATACAACTTTCTTGAAGAAGTCAAATTTTAATTCTGTCTCTAAGAATTTCAAATTTTGGCATGAAATTGAGTCTTGGCCTAGGCTGTAGTACTACCAGGGACAGAAATCATGTCCTATTGTTATTGAATAAACTGTATTGATGTAGGCTAAATCAGACTAAGGTGTCTTCACCAAAGTTGTAGCTTATTCTCTTAGCTTTCAATTGGTATAAATTTTGTAATTTTTAGATATTGAAATCTAGAGATATGAGTTGTACAACTTTGAATGCATGAACATGCACTAGCCAAAATGTCAAATGTACTCAGTCTACAGTATTTTGAGCATAACTCATAGAATAATGAACCAAATTGTATGATCTTGGAGTCATTAGAAACTTAAGGCACAGGGGAACAATTGTCTAGAAGAAAGTGTTACAGAAATAGACTATTTTCCTTGTTATAATGATCATGTAAAGTAGACTCGAAAGTTGTGTTGAAAAGAAAGCTGGAATAGTTAATGAGTGTATGAATTTTGACACATTTAGAATGCAACTGATCGTTGCATTGGTTCATTACAGAAGTATACCCAGGCATATGTCATTGAACATACATGTTACATGATACATTTATAAAAATGCATATTCAGTTACATGAACAATATGGTAACATGAAATTGTATTTGATTGCGTATAAAGAACAAGTAGAGTGACCGCTTCCAGATATTGCCGAAACTTCAAGGCAATATGCGAAAGGGAGCAATTGTCAGTAACCTAAGATGGTCTCACCTTAACTTGTTTTGTTTATTACTGAGTTGAATTTGATATTAATGAATGTGTACTGAATTCCGAACATGAAAATTCCAAGGAGTTTTAATGTATGATTAAAACATTGGAAGTGCTACTTGTATGTGAATGAGATTGACTATTTGATTCTCAATGTAAATGTTGAATGCCGGACTAAAAGTCCGATGACAAATGTGAATGAGAAATAATGTGAATGTGACTGAATAAATATGATGATTGAATTTGTGATTGCATTTTATTTCCAATACATGAAATATAAAGGCAGTTGTGACTGATGTCGCTAGTTGAAAAGAGCTTAAAGCTTAGACACCTGTGGAAAGAGCCTAAGGCTCAACGTGTACAATGAGCCCTGTATCGCCAATGGATAAGGGAAGATATGAAAGAGCCCGGTATCCACAACAGATACGGGACAATGAAAAAGGCACACGATCACAACAATGTAACAAATGAATGTGTCTCATAAACATTGCTTTCACATATGAAATGAATAAAATGAATGATTGCACTGTTGTGAGAACTTTTCTTGAATGAATCTGTGATCAATTATTGATGATTGTGTTATGCAAAATTGTAATGAAATGATGAATTGTTTGGACTATGTGATTGAAATATGACAATTGTGAATAAAGTGTTTCGTGATATGACTCGATGATAATCAAGTTGATGTAAATTACATGATAACATGAAATGTTGTGTTGTATGACAAGAGTGAACAATCGAGGATGGTTACTCTACTGAGTTCGCAAAACTCACCAAAATTGCAACGTTGACAATTTCATATTCGAGAGAGAGCAACGACTTAGCTGCAAAAACCGCATTTTGGTATAAGTTACGGCTCAAAGGTCGGTCAGCTGGGACTTAAGAATTAGTCTTTGTTTTTAACTTTTGTTAATTCCTTAAGTATGTAGTATGCTTTGTAGACTGAGTTGTAAACTCTTATAGGATGATGTTGTATAAATGAGGATGAAGATAATGCTACATTGTAAATGATGGTCTATGAAATGAAATGAGGAAACTTTTGGATTTTAGATCATGTGCTATTTATGATTTTGCTTGTGATGCCATGCAATAAAGTGAAGGTGATATAGTTAACACGCCAATTCTGTTGGGCATGTGTACGTGTGACCGTATGCACACGTGCATGTGTCGGACGGGAGAAGGGTGTTGCATTGTATCTCATAGATCATCTTCTTTCATCTAGCACTTATTCTCTATTTTCTCCCATTTTGCTCGGCATGTATATCTATCTCCTATACCTGTCTCATGGTCACATCTTACCAAGCAATCGAAGGTAAGCTTACACTTACCCCTTCTTTTAGACAAGATCAATAGCAAAATAAAGATTTTAGCATTATTTTGGACAAGATCAATAGCAGAATATCTTCTTAGAGCATTAAAACTCTTTCTATGATTGGAAAAGCTCAGCTATTTACTTTTTTTCTAAAATATATCAATGTGTTTTGGGCTGCCCATATTGCTTTTCCTAGGAAGATCATTGAGGCAATTGAAAAGATCTGTAGCATATTTCTTTAGAGTGGGAATGGTGTTTCTTTCAAAAGGGTCATGATGCAATGGAAGGAGGTTTGTCTGTCTAAAGATAAAGGAGGCTTTGGGATCATTTCCCCCAAGGTAATGAAAATTATCATGCTTTCCAAGAGATTATAGAGACTAATGACAGACAAACAAGCTCTATGGTGTAAATTGATTCATGACTACTACATAAAGAACATAAGTACTTGGAGTTTGGAGCTTAATTTTTCATCTACTTCCACTTTAAGAGCAATTCTGAGAACCAGAAATTCATTGAGGAATGAGTTTGTTTCTTTGATTGAAAATGGGAGATCAAGTAGTTTTTGGTTTGATAATTGGCTCTCTTATGGGTCTTTACACTTCTTATAAAAAATGGATATCCTCATCATGTTATTAATTAGAATCTAAAAATTGCTGAAGCTTTGGTTGATAAACAAATTTTTGGACAATATCCCATTTCAAGTTCTCTCACTACAGAAATCACGCAAACTTGCTTGATTGATGAAAAGGATAGTGTCATACGGAAGCATACCAGTAATGAGAAATTCACCAACCAATCTTGTAGTAAGACTCTCTAGGGTCAATCAAGCAAGGTACCCTGGACTCATATTGTCTAGTGCAAACATTTCCATCCTCGAGCTTCTTTCACATTATGGTTTGTTATAAAAGATAAATTGCAAACTGTTGGCAAGCCGAAGTATCTTGACATACTTAATAGGTGTACTATGTTTGAGAGCTAAAGAAAGCAATGATCACCTGTTCTTCTAATGTTAGTTTTTTCTAACATTTGGAGATCTTTACTTCATAAGTGCTACATTCAGCATGCTCTAGGTTATTTCATCAAAGTTTGGTGTACTACCATTAATCATCCTGACAACATAATCATGGTGCTTCTGCCTAGTTATGTCTTTTATGTTCAAAGCCACATGGGATGAGAGGAATGCTTTCATTTTTCAGAATAGCTTGTCTTTGCTTAACTATGAGCTTATGGCCTCTGCAAAACTCATCTAAGATCTTTAGTTCATTTATCCTTCAATTGTGAATCCTCACCTACTATGCATAGCAAACTTCAATCCATTTGCATGTTTAATATACATAGCAAAATCCAATCCATTTGCATGTTTAATGTCTTTATGTATGACCATACAAATATTCTAAACTTGTCAAGAAAAGGAAGAGGTGTTACTAAAAGAGATAAAAACAATATTTCAAACAGCTTTTGGGTCCTCTATGTATGTAATATAGAAAGAAATGAATTGCATAATTTTACAAGGTACCGAGAGGTTCAAGGAGCAAGTCATTACTAAACTAATTTTATGGATTAAAGAACAACTCTTGATTTAACAAGTCCATAGGTTTTGTAGCAACTTGACAACTTCTACTTAAAGTTAATTAGATATCACACAAATCTATAATTTTTGTAGCTACCCGATGGCTTCTATGTAGAGCTTACCAAACATCATACAAAGAGACTTAGGCATAAAACAATAATCTCTAAGATCACATTCTTGAAGTCATTCTACTCAATTGCAACAAATGGATTCTCAAAATGGAACCAAAATGATGAATTAGCTTATATCTATTGTGTCAAAGCCTTACAATGAATAGAATAGGCATGTTCCATTTTTTTTTCCTGCGATCTTATTAAGGATAGCAATTCTTCAATTACTAGCTTGATAGCTTAATGCTTGTATTATCATCTTTTAAATTAATTTATTTAATTTCTATAAAAAAAAAGTTTACCATAACCTTTAATAAGTCGTTGTTTGTTTTATGGAAAGAATGCCATTTTTTAAAAATTTAGGATTTGTTTCCTGAGATTTCTTTACTAGGTTTTTGCTCTCTAGATTAATAGCTTTGTCTCCATCTAGAACAATCTTTCAAAACAAGACATAAAGAGATTATTTAAAATAAGTAAAAATAAATATTTTTAATTTAACATTTAAAAGAAAAATTTTCAATTTCCCTATTATAATTTTATTTATAAATTATTTACATTATTTTGTATGCTAGTTGACTTTAAATATGTTGATAAGTCATGGAATTAACTTAGTATAAAAATAATATAAACTATTATATGAAGAGAAAAAATAACCAACCAGAAACTAATTTAGTACCACTTAATTATAATTATTTAATATCTATTATTATTTAATATTTAAGCATAAAGGGAGAGTAAAATATGGAAAGAAATAGGACATTTTATTATTTTCCTTTTACAATTGATGTTTTGTTTCTCATAGTCACTATTTAGGCTCTTATTACCTTTTCATGTTTTTATTTGTTAAATCAAAAATGGAATAATTATTTCAGTCAACCAAATACCCCATTAGGCTTTTCTGCCATCTTGGACACGATCGTTCAGAGGAAACTATATTGGGCGTGAAACAAAGTTTAATTTGGTATCATCTGAATAAGTGCAAATTCATGAATGAGAGAAATGAGAGCATGCAAGCATGATTTCCTTTTCAGGAACTTTGAATATCCCTTTTTTGACAGATCCACATATAACTAAAACTTCTTTAAAAAATTAATATGTTCTCTCAGGAGGAATTCAGGAAACAAAGCAATGGTATGCTAAATTACAAAAACAAGATAGATATGCATTATATGCTATTGGCAACAACCACCAACACATCTTTGAATTTGCACCCATGCCACCTGAAGGACAAACTTGAATAGCCCCAACTTTACAAATTCATCATCCCAAAAACTTAGCCGCAGTTCATTTCATCTAGGATACACTAATGATATGCTTATGTGACTTCGCCAATAGATCCTTTCCTGTTGGCATACATAGAACGCAAATACAAGCCCATCTGCATAATCAATGAGAGCCAACACCTTTCCTCCATTAATTATTTCAGTACTCCTCACCAGAATACATTAAGAGGCAGCAGAAGATAGAGCATCATTTGAATCCTCCTTCAGCTAAAAATAACAAAAAGGATTGAGATAAGAGATATTCACTTCATATTGATGGAAGCAAATATGAAAGCCTCATAAATGTAGATTTCAAGCACAAAATAAATTGCTTTAAAATGCAAAAACTCTAGATACGTTCAGAATAGTGATATTGATATTGCTTGGAAGCTTTAAATAGTATTCATTGTTCTTATCGACATCATGTTTGTTTGTAAGAAATCCTTACAAGTCGCTAAAAGCAATCATAACTTATGCCATTCCAGACACTTTAGCAGTAGATGAACAAGAAATGATTCATTTTATAGTCTTATTCTGATTCACTATTCCATCTTCCTACTTCCATCTATTTATCTTCGGTCAGCAAAAACTAAAAGTAGGGGAACTGAAACAGGAGAGAGGAAAAGTAAGAGAATTACAAAAATGGTTATCCCTAAATGAATTCATATTTTATGAGATATCTTTGTAACAGAAAATAAGCATTGCCAGCGGCATTTTATGGCAAAATTGTTAGAATTGAAGATTACACAACTCAAAAAAGACTTCTGTTGCCCGTTAGTTCGATCACATAATATATATTAGTAAGTGGAACTTCTCTTTCATTCGACCTGTATCGAGTGATATGCATTTAAAAGGGTTAACTCACTGACAATTTGATGCCACTTTTTCAATCAATAATGGAGCACAGCTTATGATAACGAACCTCACAATTTAAATCACAGGTCTGAATAAAATTTGGCTAGAACAAATGTAAATGAGTACATTAAGTACGTACCAAATTAAGGTGGCTCACCAAAGCCCCATGCAGTAGCCTTTTGAGCTTCTCGCATTGATCTGGCATATGATTTAAATTGACCAATTCCTCAAGTTGGGCCCATAGGCACTCTATTGTTTTATATGGGAACCATGCTGCAAATGGTCTTTTCCTATTAATCAAGTCTGACGGTCTCTGCGGACAGTTTAGTATGGCAGAATTCTTAATACGTAACCAGCAAAACATCAACAATAAAACACATCTTTAAGAACATTTACACTTGATTCAATTGGAAAATAACGGCAATAATCTGTCAACTGCACATGTAGAATCTGAACTTCACAAATAATACACACAAACACAGAAGAATGGAAATACTTTATGGAGAATATAACGATGATTACCTTAAAATTTACAGTAATAATAGGAATTCGTGGTGAACTAATGAAAAAGAAAAAAACATAAGCACTAAAGTCTCATCAAACAGCTAGTGACAACTTCCATTTGATATTGAGATAAGATAGATTCAGTCCATAGTAATGGAGCAAAAAAACGGAAAATCAATTACAGTAGTGTTTATAACCAGAAAACGTTTATGCCATAAGAAAATTGATTAGATTGTATATGCCAAAACTTCAAAGACTTTGGTCATACCCACTATGAGAAATTTCGATCCCAGAATATAGCATAATAATAGCTAACAGTTGCAAGATTGTTTTGACCAGCTTACATACACATAACAAGCATATGTACTACTTGTTAATAATGCAACCTCAGACCTACACAAGCCTCTTGATATGTCTTCCCCAAATGAGCCAAAGTAAAGCCTTTCAGTGAGTAGCTGAGAACAAATAATCTTACATGCTGACTATTAGAATGTGATCTTCTGAAGAGAACAATATGATAAATGGTTGACGTACCACTGATGCAAATGCTGTTGTGTACACGAGAAACAGGTTTATAGCTTCTGTATATCGACCATAAACAACATATAGTTGAAATAGTGATGCAGGGTTTGATTCTTTCCCAGTCATCCCCCAAGTTATATCCCTTTGGCAATCCTGTCAACACATGTGAATACAATCTCCCTTAACAATGAACCCAAACTGTGATAAAAGTATATGAAATCAGAGATCTATTTTGGCAAACATGGATAGCAGTGTTTTCAAATAGGCATGCTCAATTTCGATTTTCACAAAGTTCATGATATGTAACATGCAGAAATATATTCAGTTACCATTCAAGGAGAAAAGTGATTCTGGCTTTTAGAAGCCTACTAATTTTGTGGGCTGAAGAATCACAAAAGCAATACTTTTGACAGAGTGACAAAGTCGACTAGAGAACAGGTTTAAATTTTGGGACTAATTTATGATTTTTGGCATCCTATTTTACATCAAGAGGTACAGCTAAGGACCTAATGTTTAGATTAAGCTGCACTTCTTGGAAAAGGATCATTGGAAAGAAGATACTTCTAGGAAAGGACAACTGAAACTATAAACAGGAAGCAGACCAGACATCATGAATTCACTTAAAAATATTCTTGATTCACGTATTGAATTAAGTAATTCACTTGTCCAAATGGCCCCTTAGACATTATTTTTTTAATCAATAATTATAGTTTGGTAATGATATACATCTTTGACCTTTAAACCTTTCTCCTTCTAACAGGCTCAAGTGCCATTCATGAGATCATCCGGTTAGAACTAGGAATAACCCTGTCCAAGTTATTACATTCAAGAGAAAGAACTAAGAATTTAAAAATTAGCTGATGTTAAATGTAATTAGTCGTAAATGAAGCATGTTAACCCCCCGGCACAAGAAGTACCTTGAACATTTGTACCAGCCATAAAGGTAATTCGATCTGAGGATCCGTACGAAGAAGTGTTTCAGCAACAGCAACTGGTAATCCAGCATGAAAAGCTATATATTGTCTCTGTAGTAAAGAGAAAAACCTAATTACAATGATAATACATGGGAATAGGAGGTAAATCAATTGCATGTTATACTAAAGACCCAATATCTCTTGAGTATGAAGAATGGTTAGAATGAAGTTCTAGTGATTCAGAATACTTTATAACAACATTAGATGTAGATAGTCTTAAATAGTTAACAAAAAGTTGCAATAAAGAGTTCTCATATAGTTAACTCCCAAATGCCAAAATTCCAATGTCACAAAAGAGAATCTACCAATGCTAGGGCCATGATGCAGGACCAGGCTTAGCTCTAGCCATGAGATTCTGGATATATGGGTGTAATGAATAGACAAGATATAGATTGTCACATTTGTGTGGGCATCATGGATTGTGCACCAAGAATCTTCTGTCATACAGGAAGTGACAAAAAGCTGCTCTTATATTTAAGTTAATTGTTAAAAAACACTTATCATACAATCAGGTCAGCCAGATCAGTCGAAATCAAATATACAGGTTTTCCAAGAATCCAAACTGTTAATCAGACCTCAAATCTTCAAGACAAACCTCTCAAATTCAAGAATCAACTTTATACACCACAAAATGATGACTGAACAAAATGTTTACAACATGCGACAAGAAAAGTTTCTTTTCAGGCCACCATTCTTGCATCCATTTTGGTTCATTTAGTTCCAAATACAGGTGGTATTTCTTTTTTAAACTAAAAAGAGAAAATAAATGGAGGGAAGTAAATACTGACAAGGTAATGCTCTAGAGTTTCCCACTGATTATTTCCCTTCAATAATTGAGATGCAGCAGTTGTATCGGGAGAACGATGAACATTTCCTTCCTTCGACGATGTTAACAAAAGAACATTTGTCCTGGAAAGTTCCTAAAACATCAGTCACCTGGTATATCCTAATGCCTAACAGCAAGTTTACCAAGTTTCAAAAATCAAAAAGTACAGAAGAACCTGAAAAGTACATGGAGGAAGTAACGAGACTATGGCTTACCCAGTACTTGAAGAATCTACATTTTTTGGGCAACATTTGAATGACATTGCGGAGAAAACCCTCTCCAGTTCCCTAAGCAAAAATGAGAAAAATGATTTTTGAACATTTGCCAAGAAATCATTCCAAATGAAGTAAAAAGCATTGCGCCACTAAAGTGCAGAATCATACCTCTTCAATCCTGAGCCCTTCCAGAATTTTAATATCACTACAAAAACCATATCATACAAATTTTGTTGGACTAAGAGATCAATCAAATCCGATGGTGCTTTGTCTGTTCCTGGACATAAAAGAAATGGAGAAAATTAGCAAGAAAACCTAAGACGGTAAGGATAATAATAAAAGAAAAGATTCCTTTTCAAACTTTCCTTCAACTATGATGACAAGATGGAGTTTCAAACTCTCCAGAAAAGAAAGCCAAATGCAACCTATTTGTATGAATAAAATGACATTAACTACTAAGACACAAGAGAAGAATCCTCCGCTTCAGTTTTACCAGAAAAGGTCCACTTTACATTTGCTAACGAAAGCAAATATTCTGCTGATGTCAGCACAAACTCATCTTGAAGTCTCTCCATATCAATGTAGTGTTGCTCTCTTCGAACCTGATCATCACTGCTTGCTACTGCACCAAAAGTAAACAGCATAATGGTTACGAGAAATAAAGAAATAAAAACCTTAGTTTGCACAGGATTCATCTTATCATATGGCCCTTATCAGAATCAAAATGATGTAATACAAAAGAACAATCCAACTAATAGAAAACATATCTCGTAGATGCAATACTTACACTCTTCTTTTGCTGTTGTTTTAGCTTTCTTAATACGAAAGGAGTCAATAAGAGCAGAATTTCCTTCAAGCGGAGGATCAATCCATGCATATGCAGGATGAACTAGATGCAGGGCGTTGATAGCAGCAGAAAGTCCATTCAGCCTCTCCTGCAGCACTAGTGATGCATACTGGTGATCTTCTAAAATTATTTCAGTTCTTAAACGAGCTGTGTATTGATACATAAAACTTGCAGCACTTCTCCAATTATGTCGGTGCATCTCAAACGCATAGAGCAACTTATATGCACTTGGTTTTGCCAATATTTCTGAGCGATCTGCCTACATTTTTTATGCAGAAAAAAAGCCCAGGCCAACATTATGCCAACATACCACAAGTTGACACTACATACAGTGAAGAAAATTCTGTTATATGCAAAATACCTTCCAGGCAAGCTCTTGCTCTATCTTCTCCGCTAAACCTATGAAAGGTAACTGACCATCACAAACTACCTGCAACTTATATCAGTGACAGGCTTAAAATGTTGTCGATAAGGATAAACATTTTGTTGCTGAAATAATTGCAACGGAGGGCATTACTAATACACAATGAATAAAGTAGACGTAAATGCCTTTATTAGGTACGACATTAATAGTTCCAGCAAGGTTTAGGAGCCATTAAATGTTATGAAAAATATAGTATCTGATTATAGGGTCTGATTCAACTTTTCTTTTACTAACATAGATCAACTAAATAAAATGAGAATCAAAGCCCCAACTTTTCAAATCTAACGAAAACAGATTTACATTCAGGAACTATCTCATCAAGCTAGGCATTCTAGAGATCCTGATGCAAGCAAATTGCACATAACTATAAAGCAAATTTATAACAACCAGTTAATTTTATTTATTTTTCCTTTATTTAGTTTAACGTATAATTTAGATTATCCAATTTTCGATGACTTATGCTAAAAGACAAAGCAAAGAAGAAAGCAATTTACCAAAGAACACTTGAACACAAATGCTATAAGCATGAATTAACAAATAGAAAATCAATGCCAAAAATGCACAACTTAGCCGCAACGTGAGGCACATACCAATTCAAGGAAGTACAGACAAAAAATTTGTCTCACACTCTTTCTCAGGGAACAAATCAACCATATAATCTATTATTACTAAAACGTACAGTCAAATTATGTTGCATAGTATTTTTTTTAATCATTCGCATAACAAATAAAGAAAAAAAGTGAATCCAAATAACTAAACAATTCAGAAGATAAAAGTTTGCTTGGTGTAGAACCTTTATTTCCCCACGTTCAAAGAGAACTATTAAGAAACGCCTCAAGCAGATATACTTGCTCTCTTCATCTGGATTTGACAGTATTGCACAGTATGCATTGTACAGGAGATTAAGGTCTAAAGTGAACTTGAAGACGTTTGCCCAAAGTCTTCCTTTGACTGTAGTAGCTAATTCATCATCTTTCATGTTGGAAACATCTCTCTCACTAAGAGCTTCGTCAACATACTCAAGTGCAGCAAGTGCAAACTGACAAGCACCTTCACTAATGCCATATTGCTCAAATATTTGCATAACCCATTGATAGTAATGAAGCTTCCATGAAGCAGGAGATTCACAACCTTCTGAAGAAGAAAGTGATGAAGAAGAATAATCATCAAATTGATAACATAAAGTCAACGTTTTCCCCAAAAGCTGTTACAATTTCCCCTCCCACTCCCAAATTCCAAAAACCCCAAAAAAGAAAACCAAAAAGAAACAGGGAAAAGGGGAAAGAAACCAATAATAATAACATGGAAAAAACAGAAAAAAGAAAGAAACTCACTAAAACCAACAGGTGGCAATCCTGAATCATGAGATAAATACTGCAAAGCTTGACAAGCACTTTGTCCAGATGAAGCTCTGAAGAGAACAATCAGAACAAATGTAAGGCAAGGGAAATGTAATTAGCAATAGCATAAAAAACTATTTTACTGTTGCTCTAATGAACAATGAGTAGACCAAGTAGAGATAGAAGAACACTGGTGATATTTCAAAATTGAATACAACATACAATATAGATACACAAAATATGAATAAACTGAAAAAAATAAAAGCAAGGACAGCAATCAAACCCAAAAAAGATGGACTGAGCTGCAGCCTGTGTTCACAAAATCCATCATATAGGAATTACCACCAACTTCACTCCGCTCAAGGTGTTGTGAAAATCGACCGGATTAGAGCAGGTTCGCAGCTAAATAGGACTGAAAAAATAGTAATGAACACACAAATTTTACGTGAAAAACCTCCAAATTAGGGTAAAAACTACGGGCAAGGATAGAAGACTTTTACTACTGGGAAAAAATAGAGATGTATAAGGAAAAACTAGACCCAAAAATATACAGAATATTTTTTTCTCTCTTTCTCTTTCTTTTCTCTCTCACCTCACTGCCTCTCTTGTACTGCTTTCTTCATCTCTTCATCTCCTGCCTATTTATAGGCAGGAGACGTGGGATAGCTGGTCAAATCCAGCTATCCTTTTACTTCTCTTGTCAACTTTAGTAGACTTCAACTTTGGTAGACACCGTTTTCAGTGCCTACCATTTTTGACAATTCTCCCACTTGAAAATTTGATTGAGAATCAATCAGATCTTCACACTATTCTTTCTGAAAAATGGTAGGCACCGCCTACCAAAGTTGACAAGAGAAGTAAAAGGATAGCTGGATTTGGCCAGCTATCCCACGTCTCCTGCCTATAAATAGGCAGGAGATGAAGAGATGAAGAAAGCAATACAAGGGAGGCAGTGAGGTGAGAGAGGAAAGAAAGAGAAAGAGAGACAAAAAAATATTATGTATATTTTTAGGTCTAGTTTTTCCTTGTACTTCTCCAGTTTTTCCCAATAGTAAAAGTCTTCTATCCTTGCCCGTGATTT
>JAOSBM010000006.1:23055733-23068833 GCA_027568955.1 Erythroxylum tenue
ACCATGCCTATGACACTTGCTTATTACTAAGAAGTGAAAATCATTCTTCTCATATGTGAGAGGTCTCAAGTAAGTCTCAAATATGAGATACCAAAAAAATGTTCATACAATGATAATACATCACCAATCAAACGTTTTTCATTTATTACCTATTGATACTCTCCTAAACCCATTAATCAAGTACTCTCTTAAAATATGATTAAAGAAGAAGACTATCTTTGTCCAATGAAAAGGTTAGAGTTTAATTAAAGAAGGAGACTGTAAATTGAAAACTAATTGATTTATTATGGTTTATAAAAATAAGTTGAAAATTAATCAATTATTTAATAAATTAATCAATTTTTAATAACGATGAATATTAAAGTAAATCAAACTAAAAAATTAAATAATTCAATATTTTTACAGTTGAACCGGTATAACCGATTTTTTTTTTTTTTATTGATTTAGTCTATTCATTAAAATTTCTCACTTTCTTCATTATAGCTTCCTTTTTTTAAACTAATCAAAATTTAAATTGTTTTTTACTTTTAAACCTTAAATCATCATTTAATTTTTTATTATTATTTATAATTTCCATGAAATGTCGAAAGGATCTCACGTAGGCTAACATAGTATCATGTCATAACTTTGTACATACGGATTTTAATGGTTGTAACTTCTCGTGGTATTACATTCTATTGTGAATATCGTAGAGGGGCTAAGTTTGTTGAATAATAATGTGTAAAAATAATAATAGTAAAGAAAAAGAGTAAATAGGGTCTCCTTCTAGGGATGAGATCATGAGATCCTCTTTGCCATTTCTCCTGTTCCTATCCTATGCCGGATGCGAGAGAAAAATTTGTGGATGAAATCCTTCGACACACAGGTTTAAAATTGGAGAAATGAAATAGAGGATCTCAACCCCTCCTTCTAAGGTCTTTACTCGATGACGTAGGATTCGTCAATGTTGCTGGTGCATTTCAAATTTACTGTAGTAAAGATGTTAACCCAAACTGAGAGGTGGTCCAATTAGTAGAACTTGTTTTCAAGTGTTTGAGAGTTACCTATTAGTATGGGCCGCAGATTCCACTAATAGTATCAAGTGTTTCAAGCGTGGTCCAATTGTTTTCAAGTGTTTCAAGTGTTTGAGAGTTACCTATTAGTATCATCCAAATTTTCGTTAATAACAATTTATGCACCGGAGAATGTTTATTCCTTAATAATTTATCCTGCCATCTGGGCTAAAAAAAATTTCCAGCAGAAAACATTCCTTGTTTGAAATATGGGCTTCCAGGGATATGTATAGAATTCTGTTCAGTCCGAGTTGGCACATCTTTTGCGCCATTAGGTTAGGGTCGTGAATGTCTTTGGATGTCATGTATTCCATGGTATCCACACCTGCCTTGCATTGCATGCGTCAATGCAGATTTGAGAATTTAGGTTCTTTTACATTTGGTATAAATCAAGTTTGTTCGACTGACTATTGTTCTATTCAGATTCTTTAAATGCTTAATGCCACTGTATACTGCAACCCTTTAAGAAGTGAGGGTGGCTCTCGATGGCTTTACTCAATATAGTTTTCTTATATATTAGTAAATTTTACAAACAATGTAATTTAAATATAATATTTAATACATTAATAATTTAAATTTAAATAATATTTACAAAATTTATCATCTTTCCATTCCTAATTAATAATTTTTTAGAGTTAAAAGAAAATTATAACTTTTTTATTACAACTCAAATTTTTAATCTTTTAAATTAAAAAACTTTTAAAGGGACTTAGGCCTTGTGTAATAAATAGCTGATAAGCTAATTTTTGACGTATTGATAAATATTTGATTGTTTAATCATGTCAAACTATTGATAATCATAATTGATAATCAGTTGATTGAATTGGCAGATTGAACCCAATCCACTATTTTTGAAAACGCTCTTATGAGAAATATTTTCGGTTGAGAAATTAAGAGATAAAAAGATAATTGTACCCAAAAGTTATTACAAATAACTCAAGAGATAGAGATAGAGATAGAGAGAATAAGTTTAACTTTGTTTTATAGCATGAGTCTTGCTTTTATTTGGAACAGTGGTTGTACTGTGATGCATACGTTAATAGTAGCATTTTTTTAAGTCACGCCTTCATAAATCATTTTACACATAAACAGTTAATATTAAGTGGTTAATTTTACCAAACGTCTTTAAATAAATAACTGATATTATCCGCCGGTCAAATCAACTATATTAATTCGCTGTCAACTAACCGTTGATAGAATTAGCTAACAATTAATACAATATGTTAATTGCCAAACCGGGTCTTAATTTATTATTAGTACCATATTTTTCATGAGAATCAATAAATATCTTATCCTTAAGGATGATAAAAGGTGTTGATTTTGGTACGATAAGACTCAATTTGAAATTAATAGAATCAATTGAAGTTAATTGAATTGAATTTTTTATAATAAATTCAAATATTTTTTAAATAATTCTTGGATTAGATAATTTTTTAACATATAAAGTAAAACGATGCTATTTTATATATTAGTAAACAGTAATTTTAAACATATCAAAAATTGATCAAATTTAAAATAGGTTGAATGTTTCGAACTCAATAGAGATTAAGGTAAAATAAAATAATTTTGATGACCCACTCTTACCATCTGTACATGTCACACGTTTTGTGACATGTGCTAGTGGTCGTGGATTGGCATGTTTTAATTTCAAGGATTTGGTCACACGTTTTCGCTTCGACAGCTTGATTTCAGTCCGGGTTATAAAGAGAAGACTTCGACTATAACGTTTTTATTAGAAATTATTTTTATAATAGATATTAATATTTAATACCTAAGTCTCCATTTTTTATATTTGTGTTTGTGTGTATATATATATAATAGCGCTGATTTAGAGTCAGAGGAAAAATCCCACCGACGGAGGCCAGGATAAAGTGGAGCTTCGTTTTGCAGATCTCTGATAAAACACGTTCGAAATGAAGCGTAACGGTGGATGGAGAAGGAGAAGAGTAGTATCCATACCATCGTTTCTAATCGTAGTTGTGTTGTTTACTGCCTCTGGCTTGCTACTTCTGACGCTGAGATCTGTAGATCCCCCAGACGCTACTGTTTCAGCCGAGAGGAAAATAGAAGAAGCGGGAGTACAAGAGACTTCAGGCGGTAACTCTCAACCTCCAAGCGTTTCAGTTACGCCGAGAAATGGGGGGCCAACCAAAGGTTGTGCGACGGTCGAAGAAATGGGGAATAGCTTCATGGAGGATGGACCTTGGAAGGCGAGTCTTCGCATCAGGAAACTAATCCAACGTCACTTCCATTTAAATGGTACTCTATTACCAAAAGCACTTTCTCTTTAAAAACATGACATGTTTTGCATTTTTTTTACAATACATTGTTGGTTCCGTTTCAGGTGCTTCAAGAGTGCGACATCTGCCCCCTGACCAGTTTTGCCGGCATGGGTTTGTCCTGGGGAAAGCATCCGAAGCAGGTTTCGGGAATGAAATGTACAAGATCCTGAATGCTGCAGCTTTGAGTTTAATGTTGAATCGTTCCTTGATTGTTGGCCAATCCAGGCATATTGGTTCTCTCTCTATCAAGCCTTTCTGTTTCTCATTAAGATAAAACAAGCAACCAACTTCCTTCAATATAAGCTTCATTTAACTTTGCTATCTGCTTGGTGTTTTCTACAGGGGTAAGTATCCTTTTGGTGATTACATATCTTACTCCAACCATACCTTCACTTTGAAGGAAGTCAAGCATCTCTGGAGACTAAATGGGTGCCTCAACAAGTTCGGAAGGCATCTGGTTATGAGGATAGATGATTTTGAGAAGCCAACTAAATCAAATGTCCTTTGTAGCAATTGGATGAAATGGAAGCAACCTATCATATGGTACCATTTCAAACTTTTTGGATATTGTTTATGTAACTCAACTCTGCTAAGAGGATGAATGAATGCAGGTTTCAGAATACCACAGATGCTGTGGCTAGTCAAGTTTTCTTGAAGAATGTTCACCCTGCGTTAAGGAATGCTGCTTCTGATGTCTTTGGACCCCCAGAGTTTCTTCATTCTCGACCGAATGTATTTGGGGAGCTGATGAGAACTCTAATATCCCCTTCAGAAGATGTCAATGCAGCAGTTAAGTGGGTTATTGCTGGTAAAGCAGACCCTGATGTCACCTTACACATGCGGATGCTCATGAACAGGTATTCCGAGGACAGTTTAGTAGGAAGATAATATAACGTAACTGTGCTCACATATTTGAAGACATAATTCAGTGATATTTTACATCAACAAGGAGTAGGGACTACTTGAGTTACTTACGAAATCAAGAACCATGAGAGTACGACTTGAACTCATTAGGGATATGTGTTCTTATGTCTTATATTGAATTCAGGTCTGTGAGAGCTACACGGGCAGCATTGAACTGCATCAGAAAAGCTCTGACCAACCTTCACCAGAAGCCGAGACCTAGGGTGGTTTTGGTTTCAGATACTCCCTCTTTTATCAAAAGTGTAATCTCGAACATGAATGAGTTTGCAGAGGTATCAATTATCCCTGTGAAATCATGCTGAATGGTGTTCTGGGAATTTTCCTTATATGTGCAAATAAAAATTAAGCGAATCTTTACTTGGAGTAGAGTGCAAAGCTAAACAAATTGAAAACATGACAATTCTCAATATGCCTTGCGCTTTGCTAAATTGTTAAGTTGCAGTAACTCAACATAAAGTTTCCACTAGAAAACTATGGGTTCTATTGTTTTATCTCATCTATTTGAAAATTTGTTTCAAATAAATTTAAATCCAAAATGTTAAGGTAGGATCTTCAAAATCACAATTGCTCGTTGATTAAGATTCAGTTGCATTCTTTCAGGTTATTCTGTTTGATTATAAAAATTACAAAGGAAATATCTCTGGTGGAGTTAACAATAATCTGGAATTTCGAGTGAAGGATTGGGGCCCTGCACCCCGATGGGTTGCATTTGTAGATTTCTTTCTTGCATCACATGCAAAACATGCTGTTGTTTCTGGGGCGCATAGGCGTGTGGGAACTACCTATGCTCAGTTAATAGCAGCACTGGCTGCGGCAAACCACCTTGGTAATAGTTGCTTCGATCCTACATTTTTGCATGTTCTTTATGATGTTACCATAGCTTCTAACATTTATGTTCTTTCAGAGGAGAACTCTACAGGTTCTAGTTTCTCCTTCTTAAGCAGCTTCCAAAGTAATTTATTAGCAGATGGTTTGAAGTTACAGATTGGTTGGGGACACATTTGGAACAGATTTGCCGGTCCTTTGAGTTGTAGGAAACAGTCAAATCAATGTGCTTTCACACCTCTTCTCCCTCCAGCTTGGTGGGATGGTCTTTGGCAATCCCCCATTCCCCGTGATATCCGCAGGCTAGCAGCATTCGGTGTCAAACTGTCTGGTATTGGCACAATGGATGAAGGTCACCTTCAATCCTACTGCAGTTCGAGAAAAGATGTTGTGAAGACTGTTACATTTATATAAATTTGGGAGTTCTAGTTCCCACTTTTGCTGAATTTGAGTAAACAAATGAATTTCGTGGAGGCAGAATCAAGGCCTACTAATTTCGGCTCCTGTGCATCAAGGGGGGAATACACGTAAAGAATCAGGTGAGATTCTCGACTAGAGCTTTCAAAACTATTTATTTGTAATCTCTCTAACAGACTTACAGACTATAGTTAAGTTGATATCTTCGTTCTTTTTATTTTAAACATGGACAGATGTGATCTTAAAATAGGATTACTTTTAACTCTTCCTACTTATTATTGTTCTCAAATTGTACAAAATAAGAATCGTTCTAGCATTGTGTATTGAGGACGACTAGTTGTCCTATTCTAATGAAACGAAACATTGACGATGGACTTGGAGACAACTTCGTGCTCCCCCATGTTCATGTATAAATAAGTATCTAAGGTGCATTGACTTTGTACCAAGTATGAGTTTAAACAATTCAATTGTTGGAACGTTTTTGTAGCAATTACTTGATCCCTTTTCTTCTCCAGAAACACTTCCTGCATCTTCTTTATTGATCAATCTCCTTCGAGTTCCTGAAATGTTCTCTATCTCTAGTTATTCCATTTTTTCTCAACTGATAAATAAAAAACCAACTACTGTCCATCACATGTTCTACACGTAAGTGATCTGACCAGAATAGAAGTTTGTAGTATCTAAAACAAGGCCAAGTTAAATTCTTAACATCAACTCTCAAGTTAAGAATTTAATCTCATTATAAGATGCGGTTTATTGGGTGCTGTTATGTATACATATCACGTGTTAAAAGTGTAGAAGTATTAGACTTAGTTTTGCATGTGTTTTTTAATTCATCAAGAGCACTTCTATCAATATTGTTGTACTTCAAAATTAGTAATCATAGTTTATATTAATATGGTACACTTATCAAATTTCTACCTAAAATACAGTGCAATTAAGCTTTATTGATTACTTTATAGAAACAATATTTTTCTGTTTCATATTAAAAGTTGTTTAGTATGAATTCCATATACAGTATATTTTCACCTGTTGGTACATATGACATAGAAAAGGGATAGATCGAATCGAAACCATTGTTATTGAAATAGATGTGGACTGCAATTTTGAACCAACCCAAACAATCTGAATCAGCCCATGACTTGGAGCCTAGACCCAACTTACTAATTACGTGTCAAGGTCGAAGAAATTGTTTATGTTGAAAATAAGGGAGGGCCCTAGGGTGCCTTGGAGGCTTAGGCTTACGAGTTCAGATCTTCTGTTCAGTTTTATGGTGTTTTATTGTGTCCAGTGAATCTCCGCCATTCATTTATACGGATCCTACGTTAATTTATGTGGGGCCTACGCGGGATCCGTATAAATTAATAGCTGAGATTCACTGGACACAATAAGACACCATAAAACTGGACAGAGGATCTTGTTCCGTGGCTTACCGTGTAAGTATCTGGTTGCAAATGATTTGGATTTTTATGGAGTATAACAGAGGGGGCAACGGTGGCTTAAGAGAGTCCAGATTCTCTGTCTAATATTACTCTGTTTTATTCTGTCTCATAAAATTTCAGTCATTTATTTTGTGGGATCTACGTAGGACCCATGCGGGACCCATACAAGACTCACATAAATAAATGACTGAAATTTATTGAACATAATAAAATACTATAATAATGAACAGAGGATCTAAACTCTAAAAAAGCTCCTGCAATCTAAGTCATGCTCACCCAACCAAGCTTCCTAAGCATCCATCAAGTCCCTTCCTCATGCTCTAAGCTGTGAGAATTAAAAAATTTAAGAGAACTACCGTAATGTTTTTTTCGAGAGATCTTTACCTAAATCTTAGCATGTCCTATTATTTGGTCACTAATAATAATAATAATAATAATAATAAATAAAATATATTATATTAATAAAATAAAATAATAACCTTTAATAACTGCTAAATAATGATTACGTGATTGAGTTCGTCTTGTTATTTTAGCATATTTGAAGATTTAGATTCATTCATTTTTATTACGAGTTTAAATATTTTTTTGAGATACAAATTTTAATAAAAAAAGAAAATTTAATTCTTGCTTATTAGTGTGAAAATAAAAATTCTCAACTATCACAAATAAGTAAAGATGACAAATATATAGTCAATAACTATATATTGTAAAAGTGAACTTAGGATAGTAGACGGCTCCTACATTGTTATTCCGTAACATATAAGGAACATTGTCTATCTCTGTATGACCATTCCCTATAGAAACAATAGAACATAAAATTGAAGGCAAACGAAGAATATCTACCTAGCGAATTGTAGATATATTTTCCTGAAGAAATTTAATAAAAATGAAGACAAGCATCTCCGTCGTTGTTGTCTTACGAAGCTCGAGTCATCACGTATGAGAAAGATTTGGGACGCAGCCTCCTCCTATAATAAAAATTAAAATAATGAAGAATTTCCAAGTAAAAAAGCCAAATTAATTCTAAATATAATTTATCAACATTAATATTTTCTAGAGGAAATAGAAAAGAAAGGTGTAAGGGAAATGGTAAATACGTATGGTGAAGTGAAGACAAGTGGGAGCAGGAATGAGAAACATGAGCTTAGCATCGCCATGCAGAAGCAGCAATAATGGCTCTATCTTCCCAACCCAAGAGTAAACTACCTTTGTCCTCCGTCAATCTGTACCCATCACACGAGTACAATCCTAATAGTATCTTGGACTGAGTCACTGCATTTGCACTCAGTGGCACACCTTTAAACCCTTTTCCTTCCATTAGCTTCCTCCACTTCTCTAGCTTCTCATGCCTCTCGGTCCTCTCTGCTCCTTCACACGCCACTATGTTCCTTATCACCGGGGCGAATATGTACTGTTCCACCTTCGCTCTCTGCGCTGAATCCGGTGGAAATGTTGCGTCCAATGAGTCGAATATTGCTGAGTAGTAGTGCAATGCCTCCAGGAATCTGCCTAAGAAGTAGGGTCCATTGTGGCTTGCTTCTTGTTCTACTAGCGTTATTATATTTGGGGCTTGGTCTCTGATCATTGCCAACAAGTTTCCTAGACTGTTTCCCGGGACTCGGTGGAGCCTGTTAATGGAGTTGACGGCCAGAGCTTCACCAACCCTTCTGTTGAACATGTGGGGTTTAAGGTTCTCTAGTTCTTCGGCTACAGGATGGAATTCAAAAGGGACCTGAAGAGAGTGTGCTAGTTCTGTTAAGCACCGACCGGTCTCTCTAACACTGTCCATAGAGGAAGCAACTCCGGTTATTCGGAGAAATGGAGCACCACCTGGTCTAGCTGCAAGGGCTTGCATGAAAGCTGGCCACTGATAGCCTTGAAGAATGTCCAAGTCAATTACATGAACACGCTCTTCTGATTCGAAGGCCTCGAAGATGGCTTGATTTGCTGTAAAATGTGCAAACTTTATATACGGACAAGCTTGATAAAGAATTTGGTAAATTTTATGAATTTCCATTGAATTGGGAGGAAACGGAGAGAATGGTTTTGGAGTAGAGGTACTAGGCTTCGTGGTAAGAGTTGCTGCAAGCCTAGCACTAAGAGCGTCAGTGAAGCAAGATGCAACTCTTTGCATCGAATCGCCAAGAGGTGAGGCAACTCTGTTGAGGTGGTGAAGGTATTTTGTTGCTAACATGTAGTCCTCCTTAGCCACTACTTCGGCGCAAGCAAGAAGGAGGTGAACTAGTTGAAGTCCGCTATCATGCTCCTGAAGAAGACAGCATATCTTGATGTCAACCTCAAATTTGAATACTTTTATGGACGATATAATTGAAACGTCCGTGGAGGTGGATAGAGAAAGATTGAGTTTTCAAGTGATCACCTGGTCAGTACCAATAGGAAAAGGAACCATCAAGCTATGACCACCCATATTCTGTGCTTGTGATTGAGATGATGGTGCTGTTGCTAGCTGCAGTGACTGTTGTTGCTGTTGCTTTTCCTTTTGGAGTTCTTGCTGCAAATGTTGCGAAAGCTGAGTGCTTCCAATAGAACTCATCTGATAAATATCCCTGTTGTCTTGTGTCAGCTGAGAACCTGCACAAGACGTTTCGCTCACTGAACCACAAAATCTCGACGAATTTGGCATTACCATGCAATAAGGAACTGTGGTTGACATATCAAACAATTGCGTCGAACTTCCTTGTCCACTACCTGACATCTGCATTTGCTGATACCCTCCATACTCTTCTCCTTGATAATCATCCAAGAACTCGTCCATAGCGGGCAAAGAAAGGCTCTCAATGCTCTCTAACTGCATATATTGGTTATTAGGAGAGTTAAATACCTTATGCAGTGGACTTATACCTTTCCCTTTGTTGCTGGTGCTGCTAAAAGACCCCAACTGGGACGATTGACGAGGAGGTGAGCAACCGGAGAGACTGTGCCCTTGCATGGAGTTATGAATGTAATTGTAACTGAAGTTTGAAGCTTGGGGAGATGGCGCGTTCCTCACCGGAGATGAGATCATGAAATCACCTTCTAGATGGTCGGTGAAGAAAGTCTCCCACACAGAGTTGTCTGATTCAGCATCTCCTTCCATCTCGAATTTGATTGGAGGGAAATTGAGGGTAGGTGGGGTTAGGCTGGTTTGTTCCATATCAGAAGATTGAGTAGGCTTCTTGGACTCAGAAATGGAGGACTCGTTTGGAGATGTTGGTTCCATTTTTGTTCGTGAGTTCTCACTCTTGATAGGCCCTATCATCCCACAAAGAGAATTCATGGCTGAGTAGTGATGTTTTCACATCAAGCCCCTGTCTCCTGGAAGAAGAAAAGATGCCAGTGGGTGTTTGCTATCTTCTTATTACACAAAAATGTTGTTGTCTCTTTTGTCCAAGTAATAGGAAGAGACAAGATTTACATCTGAATTGATGTGATTGGAGGCTTGCGATACAAAATACCATTCCAATGATGCCACACCATACCCCAAAGGATGTCAAATTGGTGGGAGCAATTTAAGCACATTCATTCAACAAATATATATATATATAAATTAATTAAAGCTGTTTCCTAAGGGGATCATTTGTCGGCTCAACTTTGGAAACCCCAAGTTATTGTACTTTTTCACGAAAACTTCCAAGATCTGGTCCCACTTTTCCTTGGGCCGGCCCAGCTCAGAACAAGAAATTTTGGACTCTTCTTTTTCTCTCAGCATAAATATAAAATATAATTATACAATTTTAGTTGGACTGTGATAAGCAATAGTTATTCTATTCCTAAAATTTCAAGAACGGACGTTAGCCCCAGTTAACATCGCAAAAGTACCCATTATTCCATTTAAATGTGATAATGACTTCAACATGTATGCCTCTGGACAAAACATTGTGTATGGCTTAGAATTGGAGTAAAGCTAGCAGTGACCATTTACATGCCACATACATGTTCTCTTAAACATTGTTGCCTAACGCATGAGTTCAGAGCCCCGCTACCTTTAACTGTGTACCACCTAAATATATTTTGAACATGATCAATTAGAATCTTAGGCCTCTAGACGATCTCTTATAGTATTGACCTAATTAGGTTCTGATACCAGATACCCCTTTCACCTTAAAAATATTCACTCAGCCACCCTGCCAAAATTCAAGTTGCCTAATTTACACGTTAATTTAAAAGGGATTTGCATAGAATTTCAAGTAAACAGCTTTTTCCTCCATACTTGTGGAGCTGTCAAGGACTAGTATCAACCATTTCAAAGGGGTTAATGTCTATTTTTTAGACGTTTAAAATGGCCTTTTGCCAAAAATAAATATAGGCCTAAAGATTCGTTTACCTTTTTTTATGTGGTAAAAAAGTTTGGAAAAAGCCACAATCATTAATTAAACTTAGATATTCATTGTGGAAGCCGCTCCGATTTCAAATCTAAAGTTGATAATTGGGGCAATCACCTTTGAAAAAGGCTTGCACTAAAATTTGTCAATATGAAAGTAATAATGCACATATCTTTAAGTAAAATATATAAAAGGATGCAAATATAAGAAACATTTAAATGATTGTCTCGTAGGGGAGAAGATAGAGTTAGAAGCAAGAAATGAGGATGATAGTACAATAGACAAGCAAATTCAAATATAAAAGAAATGTGTGGAGGAGCATCTCACAAGGATCTAGAAGTTATTGACAACATTTTGCCATCTTTCAACGACCCTCTAAATCATATTTTGAGTTACACTAGAAGTAAGAATATTTTAAATCCCTCAAAAAAGAAAATAAAATGATCACTTCCACAGGAATTATGGACATGAAATAGAGAATTGTCTTGATCAATGTTTTAAAAATTGGACCAGATATCAAATCGGTCAAAGAAAAGGTTTAAGATTTAAAGGTTCAATCAATATTAAGCCGTTATAAAAGTGGTGTATAATAAATATGTTGGGATTTTACTTACTGCTCTATTATCTTTACAACAAAAGAACTTGACAACTCGGTTAACTTTGCAGATATGAAATATGCAGAAAAATAAAGAGACTTGATTTTACTTGGTTCGATATTGGATCACTATCTACATCCAAGGTTCCTACTTGTTAGTGGTGAAGACTTCACTAATGAAGAAGAAAGTGAAAGAAGGTTTTATAGAGTTTGAGTGATATTGTGAATCACTTGCAAGAGTCTCCAAACTCTCCTAATACTCACTGTAAGTATTCTAGCACACTCTCAAAACCCTTTTCTTTTCACTCTTGATCTTACTCTCGAATACTGAATGCTGTGAATGAAAAATACAATCTGTTGGAAATATGAAGTTTCTATTTTTATATACTGTGTCTGATGCTTCTGTTTCTCTTATAGCTGAAGAAGATGGCTTTCGGTGAAGACTTTGAAAAATCAGACAAGTGGCATGTGCATCTCACGTGGGTCACTTATCCTTCAGCTTTTATCTGCGTATTACATTGTGTTCAGCTACATTTAGGACCTTCTGTCTTTTTAGCATGTAATACGACAGTGTTTAATGAGTTCATCAGCTTAGGAAATGCGACGCTGTTTTGATCCCTTTTTGCTTCTGACTTGAATGAATCACATGGATATGTCTTAATGTGGTTTATTTGTTTCTGTCATGTTGGGAAGCTTCGAGAGCTTGTCTCTCTTCACTCTTTTCTTGTTCAGACACATTCTTCTTAGACTCTTCATATATTCTTCATTTTTCTTGTTTTTGTGTTGTGGTTGAAGGAGTATACGTGATCTCCATCACATATTTCCCTCCTACTCTATCAATCATCAACTCAGAATCAAAAACCTGAGAGAGATTTGAAATACCCGAAACCCTAGTTTCTTGCCACTTTAGTGAGATTGGTCAGATATGCCTTTGGAGTCATGGGGCTTCTAAAATTTGTAAGCAATCCCTGCAAAATATGAACTTCTTTTGTGTTAGTATTTTAGTTCCAAAATTTGAAGGGTTTAACTCACCTTTTATCTTTTCCAGGTTGAAGAAGCCTTGGGCTATCTTATCCCTCACAAAATGGAGTCTGATGTCAACGTGCTTGGACCTCTCATGCAAGATGAGGTCTTTGCTCAGGTACAATGTGCTTTGACTATCTGTGAATATTACTGCTGTAGCTAGGTTAGCTTTAATTTCTTCTAGGATGCCTGATAGCCATGTTAATTCCTTTACCCCT
>JAOSBM010000006.1:23102250-23114089 GCA_027568955.1 Erythroxylum tenue
ATTTCTAATTAGATTGGAAATACTTTTTTCAACTAAGAAAAGTTGTTTTTTTGATTAGATTAGAAATAGTTTTCTTATTAGATTTAAGAGTCTTCCTTATAAAATCCTAAAAATGGAGTTTTTCTAAATCATAACAAGTAAGAGGACTAATTTATTGAATTTTTTCAATCAATTTTGTTAAATGAGTCAAAATAATTGAAAATAATTTTTGATTGAATTTGAAAATTATGTTCAAATCAAATTAATTTTCTATTTTCAATAGAAATTTAATTAATTTAGGAATCAATAGGTTTAGTCTAATTTAATTATCTAAAGAGTTAAAAATATTATCTAATTTAATTATCTAAAGAGTTAAGAATATTATTTTAGATTACAAAATCAATAATTAGAATCAAATAAGGTTTGGCGTATCATGCTTATAATTTGATTATAATTGTACGAGAAATTGCATGATTTCACTTTATATGTTTGACATGTTATGTGTGTATAGCATGTTCATATATATATATGACATTTTACATATATTTTGTGTTTGATAAGACTAACAAAATTAAATTACTTATTAAAATATTAAGTACACATTGAAAACGTGATTACTGAATTTTATTATTTAAGTATAAAATCAAAATTTTATTTATTATAAGGCTTAATAAGTGATATAAAGCCACTTTAACTTAAAATATTTATTTTAAATTAATGAATCATACTTAACCAATATTATGAATATCGTACTAGTACCAACATTGGATTTGGTTCTAGCATGGTACTGTACCGATACCAGTCAATATCGAGTACCGTTCTGGGTAAATTTTTAAATTTATAAAATAGTTCCTATCGTTTAAGTTTTGCTTTGTGGTTTGAGAGTCTTAAGCTGAATTTATTGGTCTTTGAGTTTGTTCAACGTTGGGATAGAGTTAGAAAGCTTCTAGTATTTGTATCAGGGATGAGAAACAAAAAGTTGTGTTCAAAGGTAGCTTTGCTTCAACTTTTTTTTTGCTATCTCCTGATACACTTCATCTCAGTATTGGACTTAGATTTATCTTTCACATTTTGAGGCGATGAAGTTGGCTTGCTTGTTTGTGCTTGTTTTACTAACAACTCTCTTTTAGCTTGCTTTTATTGTGTATTTAGATCTTGTTCTTGCACTTAAGTTTTATATAATCTATATTGGGATATGGGAATCCCTCTTCCTCTTCTTGGCTTTTTGCGCCTGGTGTTGCATGTCAAGATTGGAATTTCGGTCACCTGTACCAGGATTCTCCCATATCAAGAATTATGATTTTAACTTAACAATATAGGGCCTGGCGAAAAGAGGAATACGTAGAGTTGATCATAGTAAAATAAGAAATCAAAAAGAAGAAAAAGGAGAAAAATTTCACCTTTTTTTAGTTTTCTCCACCGTCTCAGCGGCTAACTCTCCAGATTTTTGAGTCCAATGATGGCCCCTACGTAATAATGTCATAGACAACTCGAGAAATGGTGAACAAAACTTTGCACCATAGCAGGTATAAGCAGAACTTTACAACATAGTAGGTCTATTTGTCATGCAGATTTCTTAGAGCTTTGTCTTCTAAACTTGCATCTCCTAATGAAGATTTGTAACTTTCTTTTAAAAAGCTTTTTAAGCTTTTTAATCTTTAATTTTGTTATTCAAAAAATTGTTTTTTATTTATTTTTCATCTTTTTTTATTTTATATATATTTTCAAATATCTTCATATCTCATTTGCATGTGGGTCTATCGAAAATAACCTCTTTATTTAGGTAGGGGTAAGGTTACGTACTATTAGAGCTCCCCAGACCCAGCGTTGGTACGGAATTCAACTAGGTGTTGATGATGATAAAATAGCCCCTAAATTGTATACTTTATAACTTTACATCAATCTTGTCTCCAAAATTCATAATTATAGAAATTTAAAATAACAACAATTTATTTATTTTTATTAACCCAATTCGCCAAAAGATCAATATTATCAATGCAAATTGGATATACTAACTAATTTTTCTATTAAGAGTCCTAGTAAACAATAAAATTAAATTATTAAAAAATTATAAGAAAATTTGTGTAACTTAATAATGATAATAAAATACCTTTTCCGAAGCTTTAAATTGTATCAATTAAAGACTAAGTCATTCAATCTTTTGTGCTTCAATCTATTCCTTTTCTTGGAATGGATGAATTCAAATGTGCTCAAATTTCTTTATCAACCTGTTACACTTACACATTGACTTAGAATTCAAATTACAAACCTTTGCAATTCTAGAACACCACTTTTTGAATTGGTCCTACCAAGAACTTATAAGTCGTAAGATAACAAAATTAGCATTATAAACAAAATAAAGTGATATTAATTTTCAACAAGTAACAAAAGTGAACAAATATGTGCCTAAATTAAATTTTGCTCTTTGACGAATAGCAATTAGTATCCCAAAATTCCCAGAAGCCTCCTTATAAATCTCCATTTATGAGCTTAGAAAATCTTGCATCATCTTATGGGCAAGAACTGTTATAATAGTCAATAGCATTCCCCTATTAACTTTAACTTTTTTTGTAAAACCTGGTCTGAAATAGACACTAAGATTAAAAAAAAAGTCCCAACTACAAACAATAGAGAGTAAAGTTGCCTTTCACATCTCTCATTGATGACTGCAAGATAAAATGTGAACAAAGAAGGCCTATTTTTTATATTGGCCTTGATTGCTTTCTTAACCCTTTCCATGGGATCATAAAAGTAACCCATTGTTTCCTTTTTATCACTGTCAACCAGATGAAGTACCATCTCCAAAGGCTCACAAACTCATATCACAAATTGACTTTAGGACCAAAATTCAATATGTTAAAGTATAATTTTGGAAACCTCCAATCTATCATTAGACCTAGCATGCTGAGATGCAACCCACTTATTACTTGTAAACATCTATCTCAACTCTCTTTTCATCATAATAAAACACTAAAGTAATAAGAAATTTGTTGCAAATCTTGTAACAGCAGGATGACATAAATTCTTACCACTAGTGAAATCCTTTCTTATTAAATTTAAGATCCATGCGCAATTGTAGATAAACTTGGTCACCCTTTTTGCTTTCTGCACAGTCTCATCATTAATAGGAAAATACCTAGCATCTCCTATATTTTCTGGCTTTAAGTTAAGGCAATGTGCAACATAAGGAGTCCTAAAAAAGGAATTATACTTGCTTTGTAATCTTCTCCCAACCTTTTTTAAGCGGAATCATTGTCAGTAATGAACTGAACAACATTTTTTGGCCATACTTCATTCACAACTTCATCAAATATTTCAAATAAAGTATCATCATTCCTAACAAAGCCAGATGCATCAATAGTCTTTAAAAACATTGAGCCTTTTGTAAAATAAACCAAAAAATTAATAATAAGCTCCTGTCTCATATTTTTCAATCACACATGATTGAACACCCCTAAATGGCCCAAGCCGATCTTCTTTTGTCCAAATAACTTTTAATTTTATAAATAGAGCTACTCAAAAGTATATCTCTGTAGTCATCAATTAAAGGAGCTTTGTATCCCAAACCATAAGAGGTTATAACATCTACCATAGGTTGATAATAATAAGACTGGGAAGCATTGAATGCTATACCTAAATCATACCACCATCTAGCTATTTCCATATCCACATTATAAGCCACTTCTTTTGATTGTAGGACATTACGAATTAAAGGCTGAGCTCTAAAGTTGTTCATGATGCAAAAAAATTTGACACCTACCTTCTTCTTTTCTTAACATCAAGTTTATATGCAACATTCATTTCTTGTTAGGTAGGAATATTAACACCTTCAACATATCCTTTATCATCCTAAACACTAACGAACTTCCACTACTAATTTTATAATTTAATATCTCCCTTATATCTCTCTCGTGATGATACTCTTCAAGCAAAGTTTTCATTTGTCATTTCACATCATGGCTCACTTTTTTACAAGGTTTCACATCTCCTTTAACTCCAGCCAAATGCGTCATTAATCTAGTGATTCTTACACCTTTTAAATGCTTGCTACAAAACAAGAAAATGGTATGATTCTTCATACTAGGGACTAATGCAGCATAAGCTGGATCATTGTATCTTCTTGATGCGTTTGAATTATCAGGAGTACTTGAACTTCCTTCCATTTATTTGTAAAAATAAATCAAGACATATATCAAAATAAAGAACACATCATTTCTTTATCAACTATAATCACAAAATATGTATTGTTTGACTCAAAGGTCCAAACTAACACAATTACATAATACACATATACATCTTATATAATATAACTTATTAGTATGATTACATCATATATAATTCAATTTCATCCAATAAATTCACCAATAAGTTAAAAACTAGCAATTTAAGTATTCAACATACATAATTACTCAATACACGTTTACATCTTATATAATATAACTCATTTTATATAATTACATCATTCAACCATAAACTAAAGACATACACTCACAACTATAACATATTGAACTTCAACCACATCTCACAACTATAAGTTTACGGATTACTTTATGTAATCTCATAATTCAACTATAAACTAATATATTTGGTTTACTTATACAATTCAAATTATAATGTTTATAATTAGTTTGTTTTCTTAACTAATTTTAATCAATATTGTTATTAAAATCCTAATTCCCAAATTTAATTTAACAATCTCTCATTCACCAATTTTATTCAACATTCTTAGTTTGTAACCCACATTTTCCAATGCATTAATTTTCTTCATAAATTGATGATGTCTAAATTATATTGAAATTGAACCAATTCTCACAAACAATTCCAAGTTTCAAATACAAATTTTCCAATTAATTAATTTTCTTCATAAATTGACAATGTCTAAGTTATATTAAATTGAACCAACTCACACAAACAATTCCAACTTTCAAACCCAAATTTCCCAATGCATTAATTTTTTTTCATAAATTATTAATGCCTAAATTACATTGAAATTGAACTAACTCATACAAACAAATCCAACTTTCAAACCTAAATTTCCTAACTCACAGATACAATTCCAATAATTCCAACCATCATAAAATACACATACA
The DNA here is from genome assembly GCA_027568955.1 of Erythroxylum tenue. NCBI lineage: Eukaryota > Viridiplantae > Streptophyta > Magnoliopsida > Malpighiales > Erythroxylaceae > Erythroxylum > Erythroxylum tenue. The sequence continues at coordinate 23,107,320 of JAOSBM010000006.1, forward strand.
AAACCAAATACAATGCAATTGCAATTCAGAGCAAAAGAACACACCAAAAAAATAAAAAAATGCAATTAAAATTTAGGTTAGTTCGGGCTGAGTCAAGTTTAGATATGCAAATTCTACACTCTACACACAATGAGTAGTGGACGTGGGTGACTGGTGGTGAGCACAGGAGTGGTGATTGGACAGCGGTTGGGAAGTGGGTGGTTGATGGTGTGTGCAGGAGAGTGGAGACAAGACTGAGGAAGAGATGATGTGTGTTATGCATGCGTGAGCCGTGATCATGAGGAAGAGATGATGGTGGAGAGTTGCCGGAGAGGAGAACCGAGAGAGATAGTGTGAGAGAAATGTGAGACAGCGAGAGAGAGTTGTAGAAGAGTTGAGGGGGCTGTTAAGTTGCTTTTTTTTATTTTATAAAATGGTCCTTCAACTTTATAGAATTTACAATATCGACCAATATTCGGCCGATATCATATGAAATTTTCAGTACCAATAACCACCAATACGATACCTTCCATCCAGTACAGACCGGTATAGTATGAAACACATTACATTATACTTAACTAAATTTGTATGATTTGGATGGGTGACTTCTGGTTATATGAATTTAGAGGTATGGTTAAGAATATCATGTGTATATGTTTTGAAAAGAGTTGTCACCTAATTAATTTAGGAGTCATATGAGATGTGATTAATAAGGATGTTATCTACTTAATTTAAGTTTAGTTGGTTTAGTCCACTAGAGAGATTAGAGTAATATTTCCAAATAGTAGTAAGGGCTATTATTTTTGAATAAAATAGTTGGAATAATCAAATATATAATTACAATTCTTGATTTTATTTAGTTATCGTGATATATAACTTATTACTTACTATCTTACATTTATATTTTATTTTAAATAAAATTTTCCTTTGTTAGTATAATTGTTATCAAGAATTAGTGAACCAAATTTCTTAGACGTAAGTCAAGTTTAAGAAGAGTTCTTAACAGGATAAAGAAGTATGAAATGTTATAGTAATTCCCATTGAGGATTTTGATGACAAAGTTTGAAAATATATGTTAATATCATATAGATAATAAAATATAATGATATTTTGAATTGAATAATGTCTCATAAACTTTAATAGTAACATGTAAGGTACATTTCAACATTATGATAGCGCAATGCAAATAGTTACATATATTATAGTTAAAAGGTATAGTACCTTAATGAAATCATTTACTCAATTTATTCCACTAAAAGCATAAATATGGACTACAATTGAAAGGATTTGCTATGATAATATTTATCATTAAAAGGAAAACTGATTGTATGACTTTTCATTCTAATACATGATATGATAAAGATCATATATATTTTTTATTCATGCTATTGAGTATTTGATATTGAATTTGGATTCAACATCACTATAATGATCAAGATATAATGAAAAAATACTAAGTAAAATTAGTTGTTCCTAGTTTATACAGATAGCTTGTATCTATTAGATCAAGGGAGACATATAAGGGGCAAAATACCTAGTTAGATAACTAAGACTATCCTATTATGTCGTATTGGTTAAATCAACATAACAAGAATCATAAAGTTCCATATAAGGATATATGCATCTTTTGATTATTAATAGTATAAAACTAATGAACTTGTTAGGTTAAATGATAACCAAATCAACCTTTGGTGAAAGGACGATGATGATATTGGATTATATATATCTATATCTATATATGATTTGATTGATATAATAATTATTCATTAATAATTATTCATTAAACGATGAATACTTGTATTTTATTATATTTACTAATGACTTTATATAATATAGTCATATGAAGAAAACAATATATTGATTTAAATTTTTGAAAAGTTTAAGTATTTAAATCTAAGTAGAAATTAAGTATTGAGGAATGATATTCTTTAAATTTTTGGTTATCTGTGGGGAATGATATTCTTTAGTGAATATCTCCAAAACTAAGTTTGACAATAAGTGTTGATTTTTATAAGGAGAAAAATGTAATATAAGATATTGTAATGTAATATTTATTTTTTATATATCTAAACCTAGTATAAAAACTTACCTTCAATAGTTCTAATTAAATCAATTAGCAAGATTTTATAGTAGATATAAAATGGTCACACTTCAAAAGAGTTAGAAGTTAATGATTTTGAGATGTGATGCTTAGTTAAAGCGTGTTTTATAATAAGTTCAGAACTAAATTAGATAATAGAAGGTTATAAGATATCCAAAAGGATGAATATAAACTTACAGACCTATTGAACAAAATGTTTACTTTCAATGAACAATTACATGAGAATGGTTACCAAGATAAGTAGTGAACGTAAGGTGGATTTTAAAAAGTTTAAATTTCATGACAATACATCCAATTAGAACTAATTCCTTCATTAATACATTTGATGTATAGTTAAAGGGTTTATTGAAGATCAAGTATTCACTTTCATAATGTATTCAAAGAGCTTGGTTTAGAGATAAATGTGGATTTATCATGTTTACAAGAAAGTTAGTGGAAGTGTGTACTCTTTAATAGAAGTGTATAGATATAAAGCACGTAGAGAAAATAATTCCCTTTGTCAATTGTTAAAGTTATAATAGTCTATGAACAACTGATATCGGAAATGAAAAGGCAATAACTTAATTATGGGAATTAGATTTATAGAGATAGATATGAAAGTTGTTTACCTATTTTATATGAAAGTTGTTTACCTATTTTAGTTTAAGTATATAGATAACATACTAAAGGTATTTAATATTTGAGATATCTAATACTTATAAAGTATTTAAGATATCCATTATTCTATAATGAGTTAATATATGAGTCAAGTTTATAAGTATATTAGCTTCAGTTTAATATAAGTAAATCTTAGTTTAGATATATTTTTCCTAGAACAATATTATTTTAAGATTGGAAAGTTTATAATGTTTCATTAATTGCCGATCAATCCATAATACATTTTTCATTTAATGGAAATGATTATTTAGATCAATAAGTTCTTTAATGAATATTTGGATCAATAAGTTCTTTAATGAACTTAGTATGGTTCATTGCACTATTCATATAGTAATGTATTGTGAAACATTAGAACTATAGAGCATTCAAAAGTAGCAAAGGTCTCATCAAAGATTCACTTATGTACTTAGGTACTTTCTCTTAATTATAATGATAATTAAGATTAAATTTGTAAGATTTAACCAAGTGTTCACTATAAATGATAGAAGTATGTCTCGAAATATAAAATAGGTATTTCCCTTAATTTCAATGAGTTTTTTTAATTTATCGTATATAATTTTTATATTATTATTTTATATTATTATTATTAGTATTATTATTATTATTATTATTATTATATACATATTTTTGTTTTATTATTATATACATATTTTTTTTGTTTTAAAGAACTTGTAGAATTCCCTCTTTAAATCACTATCTTAACAATAGTATGATAATCATTTAGTGATATGGTATAAGATACATAAACAATTTATTTAGAGTAAGTGAGAGATTATGAGTTTATGCCCTACAATCAATTGGTCGGTTATAGTTTTAGTGATATAATTATTTAAAGACATTATTTTATCTTATACGTAGTCAGATAGATATGATAAAGTCCATTGACAAATATATGTTACAAATAAAATTATAATAAAATCATAATTATGAGATTCATATTGTATTTATTTATTATTCCTAAATTATTTTCAGTCATTTTGTATTGAGATTAGACATTAATAGAGCATAAAAGGACTAACATATGTTATCTTTCTTCCTTATGAAGGAACTACTCGATCTTATAAACTAAGGTATGCGTGGGTGCTTATTAGAGAACAAATCCATTGAACTATCTTGATATGAGAATTTCATTTGGGTTACCTATATGTTTATAAAAATTCTTATTATGATAATTGCATTGTGATCCTTTAACTTTAGAGCTCTAAACTATTTCATATAAGAATTGCTATATTTTGATACTACTTATGATCTACTCTAGTTAAGGATAGCTCAACTGACAATTATTAGATATAGTACAAACTATATAAAGGTAATTGAGTGTTCAATATAAGATTCATCATTCTAAAGTGATTAGGGAGAATCTTCTATTATTCGTGATTATTTTATTCAAGAAATCTTTGGCCAAGATAGAATGATACTTTGAAAATAGTTTTCAGATGTCATTAATATAATCAATAAATAATGGTGAAAAACTATTATGATTAGATTCAAACGAACAAACATTAATTTCATGCTCTGTGTCTAATGAGAACATTGGGAGATGAAAAAGAATAAATCATTCTAAAAATCATGTATAAAAAGGTTAGGCAAAACTCAAACCTTATTATAAATAGGCTTAGACTATAACGAAGTTAGCACTTTTACCTACCTTCTCTATACCATTTATAAAATTTTCTCAATTCATTTATGTTGATATTATTAAAGGTCAGATATGTATGCGGTTACGATGGTTCCAATAAACTAATTTTAGAAACAATTGAAGGGAAATTATAAGAAAAAAAGATCACACTACATAATAAGGTATATATGTCTATGCTTATTATATTTATGTATTCAATCATGTTTTGGAGTTCAAGTAATCTTAATTTAAAAAAAAATTCATGTATATTTTATTGTACGTGAGATCCCACCTTGATTTTCCAACACATGTGACCATTCTATTGATGTTAACAACTTTTTTCTAATAATAATTTTTTTTATAACAAGAGAACTCGCAATTGTATTCTTTTTAATATATGCATGCTTAGTAAATCATCAAATTTACAAAATAATTTATAAATTACATGCTTCAAGTAGGTGTTACTTGACGAGTCAACGAACTAAAACCAAAAAGCGAGTCTATTCAAATAGTTATTAAGGTGACTCAGAAGTGAGAAAGAAATATATTAGTATTAAAGTGATTTAGATGTATGGTTCACAGCCTGACTAAACCAAACATGCCGATTCACATTAAGATAAAATGACGGGCCATGTTAACTGATTCCGAATTACGAAAGACTTAGTTTCATACTGAAACATAACATATATACAAATGAATCATTGATAGTTGTAATGGAAAAGCCACGAGCATATATAAATGATGACCTACAATTAATAATGTTCTTTCATTTGGCAGATACGCAACAACGTTATTCATTTTTGTCCCAATTAATCATTTGACTAAGCTCTTATCTTACTATATATATGAATGTACAATTACAATATGCATTAGTTGAAGAATTAATTTGGAATTGGGAGAGACGACAAAGCAATGGACATAGACAAGATCGTCATACGTTGCGTGGGATGGGCCGCCCCGCCTACTTCTTGGATTTCCAAACGGAGTGAACTGCTTGGCTTGGCTTGTCCTCAGCCTCGCTTCTTTATTAATTATCTGAAGGAGACACTTTCCATGTCTTTTCTTTTACACTCATCGCTTACCATCACCAGTTTATAGCTTCCTATTGGACATTGCAATTACTTATCTTTATTTAGATTTTTTATATAAAAAAAGGGGGAATGACTTTTGTAATCTTATAGGATTATATATCTTGGTTATTGGTACGTACTCCCAAAAGAAATTAACCTCTATTTGCCAAAGTCGGAAACAAATAAACGATTAATATAGACGGTGATGAGAGGCAAATATAATATGCATGCCCAACCCTTGGCTCTTGCCATAGGTCTAGGAGGATTAGATCAAATGTCAGACTGTAACGGGTCAATTGGGTTTTCACTTCCCAAGTAGTGCTCCCAGGGGTAGAATTGTAATTACATGGATTCATTGCTTGAACTAAATATTTTTTAACTTAATTTTAAATTATTTAATTTTTTGTATTTAAATCTTATATTCAAATAAGTTGGATTAGTTTGTCTATAAAGTTTATCTTTGATCATGAGACACTTAACAAGCTTTTCTTAACAAAAAGAAAAGAAGAATGCATTTAATTACCTCCAAAGTTTTGATGTTATTAGCAGATCAAATATCACAAAAAAAGAAAATAAAATTAACAACTTAACTATTAGACCGTTTTAAGTACGAGTTTGATAAATTTACTAGTTCATTTAACTAAATAAGAGACATAAGATTTGTAGTTAGATCAGACAAAAAATAAGAGCAATTCAGGTCTAATAAATTTAGGGTTTAAATTTGTTAGCTTTAAATTTAAAAAGATTATTACAAATTAATTAAGTTCAAGTAGTCAACGACTTAAATTTGAGTCTTAACAGGTTGAACTTCAACCAATTCACTTCTGAATCTAATAAAAATATTCTAAAATTGCTCACAAGATAAATGAAAAAAGGGGAAAAGGAAAAGGAGGAGAAAAATGGCCCTTCATATAAATTTGTTATTAAAAAATTCATATAATTTTGAAATTTCAAACCTTTAAAGATTACATTTAATAAATAATACTCTTCTCATATATAAAATATTTTATAATACTTGATTATATTTCTAATTTTTATCAAAATACTAGCAATATACCATAGTTTTAGTATTTTTCTTCATTCTATATGAACTTAGATGTCTAATAATCTTTAAAATAATAACATAATAATCTAGCATAGTAAATTGATTAAATTAAGGATAAAATAATTAATAGTTTGGTTTCAACTATAGTTAAACAACTAGTAATCATTTCTAATTCAGTATGCTTTTAGTTACATACATGGTAAAGAAAATACAGCTTTTTTTATTGCTTATTTAGAACAAGGATACAAATTAAAGATCTTCTAAACTTTGCTATTTTTCATTTAAGTTTAATCTCTTAAA